>VYZR01064653.1:0-12590 GCA_013400675.1 Oxylabes madagascariensis
CTTTCCTTTCCTTTCTCTCCCCAACTTCTAACAACTAAATAGCACACCAAGACACACTGGGGCTGGAGCCTGGGCAGTAATGATTCAGCAGCCCATCCCAAGCGTACTCCCCTTTCCCTTTTCTCTGCCATCCCTGGCTGCAGCAGGCACAGCAAATGGCCTCTTTCTCATTGCAGAAGTTGGCTTCTATTGTTTCTTCTGGGCATCAATAGGCCTTCGCCACTCTATTTTATCCCTGGAACAGGGAGCACTCCAGCAAGCTGCTGCACTGTTTGTCTCTGTGGCCTCCAGAGACAAGAGAGACTGAGTTTTTTTCTCAAGAAATGACAGATGTCTACTCTTTGGCAAGGAAAGTTTAAGTCTAGCACAGCAGACATACTGAGAAGAAAACAATCCTTACCTGGATTGTCCCTCCAGCATAAAAGGTAGTATCACTTGGTAGGTTCTTTCTGTTCTGGCAGTTTGGGGCCCTCATGTTGGATGGGGTGGGGCAGGGTGGATACAATATTAAAAGGAAGCAATACCAAGCCTGTAAGCACTATGGGCAGGACTAGTCCCTCCAGCTTCTCCTTCCCCTCATCTTTGGGCTCCTCACTGCTGTTTGCCCTCTGTGAGGAGTCAGGCCAGGCCAGACTGCGTGCCTCTCTTTCTCTTTGCCTGTTTTTCTTTCCTATATGCTCTCTAACCTTCTTGATGATTTCTTCTCCTCCTCCCTGCCTCCCAACAGTAATATGCCTGTTTTAAACAGATCCACCTCTTCCTTCTTTGCTACTCACTGCACTAGCTGCCAAATATACCTATATTCCCTGTCTCTAAGATTATTCCCTGCTCCTCCTCGTTCTTGCAGATCACAACCTATGGAACAGATAGCCCATCTTCCCCTTCAGCTCCTGAGGACTGCCCTAGTGCTCTCATCAGGAGCACCTTTCTTGCATGCATAATTGCAGCAGAAACCCCTAAGATCCCAAATAAGACAAAAGGAAGCACAGTTTGGGGCACAGTAGTCCGTGCTGCTGGTCTTTCTGATGGGAGTTGAGGATTGATGAAACCATCCTATTTCATGGGATTTTGTCCCCTTCATCGTCCTACTTCTTCTGGAGTGCTGCAAGCCTGCCAGGAAGTAGGTTGACCTAGAGAGAGAAACAGATACATTTTTGGTGATGAGAAGGGAGCAAGAAATGAGGGGGTTTCTCACTGGTAAGAAATATCCTTTACAGAACAACATCAAATTTGGCAGCTCTGAGAAATCTCTCTGGATCTTCTAACCCCATCATATGTCACAACTAAATGATAAAGCATGTTGTTATCTCATTAAACAGCAGTGACAAAATCCAGAAAGTAGGACATTGCTTTCTCCTGAGTGGTGCTGCCTCTCAGCTGAAGGCCGGGTGGGCTGCAGGAGGACTTTGCCACTGATATTAAGAAATTACATGGTTTCACCCTCAATCTTAACCGTTATGAATGAAAACAATTGCAAAGTAAATCAGGTGATCAGTCAACTCTACAGGGAAGAGCAGGAGTCTGTTATGTGAGTGAAAACCTGTCTCACAAATAGTAAAACTTTCCACACTGAAGGAAAGACTGAATGGTTGAAGCTGAGTACACTTTCAGATAATTTCCAGAAATTTCATATTTCAATAGAATTATTATGATCTTCTGTAGGGTCACAACCGCCAAGCATTTAAGCAGCCACAACTAAAGAAGATACTTTTAAACTGAAATCAAAAAAGAAAATGCAAAAAAATAAGGATTAAATTAATGTTCTGCTTAGAACTTTTATTCTTTGATAGTTCACATTACCAAACTACATAGATGTGTTCACACATACTTTGTATTAATTAACACATTTTTGACTTTTCCAGTTGGTCTTCTGCTGTGGCCTCATGTAACAGAAGGATCTCATGGCTCTGCTTTGAACGGACACTGATGTGCTTTCAGACCACAAGTACTTCCACTGCAGCCAACTGAGACTATTAAATTCCCTGTGCTAAAGCTGCCTGTAAAGCCTTTACTAGAGGAGGCCCTATTCCATTTGTCTCAATTAACCTCTAAAATTCAACTTTTTCCCATCATTCCACTTCTTGCAAGAAATAGAATGTAATCAGAACCAAGATTACCAGTCCTCCCCAGTCCAATCCAACTAACTTCTTCCACCCCATTAATGTTATCCATATACCCACCCCACCCCAATATATGCAGCTCATTTTAGGAACCTACATAAGGTCAATTTCTGTATTTATGTTTTTATTTATTGAGTTATGACAGCGGTATTTCTTCCATTTTTCCATATAATTGTAATATTTCACAATATGTCTTCTTTACACCACTGTGGTATTTTGTCATAACTATTTGGTCAGATAGCAGTTATTTCAGTAACAGAAAGTCTGCAGTTTTCTGTAATTTCTGTACTATCCAAATAGGATTATACAACCTGTGTTAACTGATAATTCCCACACAATGTTTACTAACGTAGCTATGTTGAATCTTGTGTAAATGAGGAAAACAAAAGGTAGAGAGTTTAAATGGCTTGCCACAGGGCTTACCAAGAGTCAGTAGTGTAGCTAAACACACAAAAAAAAAATGCACTAGAACCTTTCTGGATTTGTGATTTCTCCTCCATGTGCCAGGCCAGTCCAAAACACATGAGCCCAGGATTACCACCAGAATGTATAGTATTATATAACTGATGCTATTTTAAAAGTAATTCCAGATAATCAAAAATATAGCACCAAGTTTTTGCAAATGTGGCAAGTTCCCGAGAGAATGCTGAGGCTGCTGATGCCACAATGGTTCATCAACAGAAGCAGCACACATCTCTGTCCTTGCTAACAAGTCATAGAGCAGAATCCAGGCTGACATGTTTAACTACTTTTAATCTCTTTTTTAATAGGAATAAACCTATTATTCATGGAAATTTACAGTTTATTTTACATTGTGATGCAAAGCTGGGCTTCTGCTCTATTCAATTACAGTACTTGTCATATAGGAGGGACCATAGTGCACCTAGCTCAACCAATACACTTATTTCTAGCTGTGAGTATTTTTCCAGGTTTAACTTTTCTATGTAGAAAGTTTTGGCTGACAATTCTTTCAATTCTTCTGGGTACATATGCTTGATTTACTGCAGAACTTAGGCAAATTTCTGTAGGCAAAACATGATAACAATATTTTGAAGAATCAGAAGAAAAAGATTTTAGAATTTTTTCACACATTTTAGAATGCATCTATTTTTCTAGGTTTGAGACAAAGAAGCTTATGTTTCAAAGGTGTTTCAAAATTTTTAGCGGACTGCAAAAAACACTGAATAGATTATTTAAAGTGAGACACTTTGGTATCTCTCCCCATACCCAACTAAAACTCTGGCCTGTGGTTCATTAGAATGCTACCAACAGCATTGCTCCAACTAATCTTTGGTTGTTCTAAAAGGCAAAGTAAAAGTGAAAGTAAAGTGTGAAGAAATTATACAAAATCCTTGCAAAAGTAGCATGATGCTTTTGAACCAGTCTGCATAATACTGAGCCTCAGAACTACTGGAAATCTACACTGAAACTGGAGAATCAACTCAGAAATGTCTCAAATCACACGCTAAAAAAATAGGAGATGAATCATGCCAGAAAGCAAAATCAGATGCAGCCTAAGTTACACAGCACAGTAAAATCTACTTCTGTAAAGAATTAACACTGAAGAATCCAGAAGTCAAGTTCTTCACCTGCTGAAAGGGAATTTTCTCCTGAATCTAGAATAATTATCATAATTTGCCATAGTTGTCCTTCTATTTTTTTTTTTTTCTGAGAGCAAAGGAAAATGCCAAAAGAAAAAGAAAAAAAAAGGAAGAATAAACTCCACCGAAGACAGTGTCATCTGAAAAAAAGCTGACTACCGACTGGTTTCTGGTGGTAAGTCTTAAATGTCATAAAGAGAAAAGGAATGGGAGATAGGCTAAAGGAAAGGAAGGTGGGAACAGCCCTCATGAGCTTTCGCTCCGGCTGCTGATCCCCCACCAGCCCTGCCTGCAGGACCCCACTGCTGCAACTTCTGGGCACCCGACACGCAGGGTGTTCGCTGGAGCTTGCTGAAATCCCTGGCTCGCAGTGACCTCTAGGGGTGAGTTGTACACCTGCAGGACTCCCCCGGTTCTGAAGGAAAAGTGGTTTTCTTCTACGCAAAAAGAGTCTTAAGAGGATTTATATTGAGGATTATCCAAAAATCCCTCCATGAGTACCTCGACAGTGTATCCAGATATTTGAAACAAGGATAAGTACTTCCAAATATGAACATGACACAAAAGGTTGTTTTACAGAAAACAGGTTAATGTAATGATCTGAGAACACAATCTCAGAGGGGAAGAAAACAGAAAGTAAAGTCAGTCGCTCTGCCTGTTGAATAGAGTGGCAAAATTCACAGCCACCTTAGTGAGTGAAGGATGCAATGGGCTTTCATGCATTTTTACTACCCAAACAAAATGCAGACATAGTTCTGCAAAAAGAATAATGCTCAAAAAACACCCCAGCAATTCTTCTCACCTAAAAGCAGGCAGAGTGTTGTTCTGTGATAACCCAATCCTGACTAAAAACATTGAGAATCCAATTACCATTTATTCAGGGACTCCTTTTTCTTGTCAGATCAGCTTTAAAAGTCTGTAAGGCAGAGAAATGTTCTGCCAGGTTATGTTTGAGTACCTTGCACGAGGAATTAAAAGCTTAATTCCTGTTATTTTTAAAAGTTGCGTAATCAATTCATAGCATGTATTAAAAACTCTAGGGAACTGGAATAGGTTAAATTAATAATTGTACTACTGTTCAATGAAGCTAAAGTTGAATTCTAAGGGAAACGACAGGGCTATAAACTGGAGGTTGTAATTTACAAATCCCACTTCCAGTCCTACGACAGCTGTTAAGGAAATCTTCCTGTCTGACCATCCAGGACCCACTCTGGCAGTCACATTTCTACCACCCCAGAATTTCACCCCAGCTGGTGCCAAACACTCTTTGCAGTGGATGGCTCCAGTGAGTCAATGGGTGCCTTACTAAACTCCCTAAACACACCACTCTCAAGAAGTCAGACCAATTTTCCTTACAGGCTTGGCCACTGGTTTCCCATAACAGTCTCAGACGTCTGATTTCTCTAAGTACTTTAATCATGGCAGAGTCACACAAAACTAGCTTGAGATCAAGCTGGATGCTGCCAAGGAGAGGTCCTGAATCAAGCAATCCGTGGGCTTTTGTACCTGCAGTCCATGCACACTGGGGGCGTGGGGTCTTCCATTGGCTCCGGTCGTATCTCTGAGTGGCCTGTTACCTGGCTGGTGCCACAGGTCCCCGTGCCCCTTGTGCAAAGGGTCAGTGCCAGATCACAGCTCTTGCTGGAAACTCCAGCCATTTCCCCACACACAAAGCACAACCTCCAACTTGCACTGCATTGCAGCAGCCCACCAAACTACCCACACTAGGTGTATTCCTCAACACCAACTGCCACTAATGCCCAAGCTCAGACTTTCTGGCTATTCACAGGCTTTTTCCCAGAGGTGACCTTTCCTGTACTGGTATTTCAGAGGTAAGCATTCCTACAGAAAGGGGTTACATAAAGAAACAGTTTTATGGTCTTTTTACTTAACGTGGAGGGTTTCCGCATGTTAGCAGAGGTGCAACATGGCTACACATCTACATACCCTGGCCAAACCTGAGGGTTGCCCATGGTGTCTGAAGACACAGCTTGCAAAGATTTATGAAGTGTGGATGTTAGATGTTTGGATCCAATGTTTGAGATGAGAGGAGGTGACACATAGCCATCTTAAGGAGAAGACAGAAAGTATAATGATCTGTCTAGATGGCTGCTGAGGAATGGTCTTCCAACTTCTTCCACCATGGCTGATCCTTGTACATTCAAAGGTATTTAGACAACTGATCTGGTTATTTCTCCAATGTAATTTTTTTTGCCATTTAAATTTCAAAAAACATTAACTTCTCTGCAAAGGAAAAAAAATCACAAACAATAGAGCAGCTAGTTAGGATTTAGTGGACACAAGAAATAATGCCTGGTATAAAATGAAAAATAAAATAGTTTTTTAAAGGCCCAGTTCTTCTTTAAGCAAGGATAATCAGAGCGAAACAGCCTTGCAAATCAATCATCCACTACAAACCAGAATATATTGACATCTCAGTCTGCAGTCACCCAGGATGGAGGCAAAGTCTCCTGATGCCAGCATAGCTTGAGGCTTTCTGAGACATTTGGTCATTTCATTAGAAGGTGAAGACTGCAGATAGAACAGAACATATATGAAAATTAATTTAAAAGAAGGAGAAAATCGTCTTGTGAGTGTTATTGGGATGATTACAGGTAAATGCAGTACATTGACTAAGCAACAAGCAGGAGGGGAGTGTAACTGATCTTGCTGCATGCAACTGAACCAGCATCCAAAGCAATTGATGATATTTTCATAACCACACTGGAAACAGTGAAAGATGCAGATTCAAATAGAAGTTGAGTGACATAACAGGAGAGGTCACTCTAGAATAGAATTATAAGGCCCTGGAAGCTTCCGTTAAACCTGCAGGGTAACAAACAGTAAGGAAACACAGCTAGAAGTACAAGAAAGTTATACCAGATTGCATACTGGGTTGGTTTATTTCCCCCTGCATGTAGCTTTTTCAAAAATATGTAGTATTTATACATCCATGCCCTAAACCATCTATTATTTTTTTCTCTTCTCCCATTGATACTCAAAAAGATGGAACCAGATTCGACCTAATAGCAATGTGCCAAGGTGGAACTGACTCTCACAGGAGAAAAGGATAGCATCTTCATCAGTTATGTTCAATTACTGGGAAAAATATTATTGCCCATGATAAGTAACGCAACTTCACTTAACATACAGGAGTTATCAAATGGGGAAAGGAGGGGTGGGAGGGAGGGAGTGGGTTGTTTAACCAAATTACTAAAAAAAATAAAGATCAATGGAAAATAACTAAATCTGCCTATGGCATCTAACAACAAGGTCCCCTGATGTTCCCTGAGTGTCTTTACTCTGTCTTCAGTGGCTTTTAATCTGCCTTTGCAAATGAAATCTCTTCTGCCATGGTTACTTTTCTTCTGCTTAATTTCCATTTACACAAGGGAGTGAGTTATAGTCTGTTTTCTCAACTGTACAGTGATGCTGTCTTCACTAAATATTGGCTCTCAGCTCTTTTCTCAAATTTATGTCTCTTCCTGCAGCATATGACTTGCTTCCATTGCAAGAAAGTTTGTCATTTTCTTAATAAAATTCCCATTTTTAAAGAAAGAAACTGAAACCTCTCTTCTAATTACCTACACTCATATAAACTAATGATGGTAGTTTGGTAATGAATATGTCAAACTCCAGTGGTAATTTGCACTTTACACTGGCTCTGTGTCAGTTTGCAATAACATTTGCTACATTAAAAACACGAGGTGAAATCTTGGCCTCGTTTGAATCAATTATTTTTTTTTCTCTTTCAGCCTCCTCAGGACCATGACACATTGGTGCCTACTGAATTCAGAGGTATTACCTGTTTGCTGTGAACATGGCCATATGGACATATCCTTTGCCACATGGCATCACAAATGAAAATCTGACTTTTTCAAGAAGTATAAGATGTGTATACTACATGATGGTGCCATTAAATATTTATTTAGGTTAAGTCCCTGCTCTCACCAAAATCAACAGTAAAGAATTGTGGTGATCTCAAAGGGAAAGGATTTCCTCCTAAAACATACAGAAGGGCAGTTCTGTAATTGGGGAGCACAGAGAAGTCAAACTTTAGTCCTGGAAGCAGCTTTGCTGCAGAGTTTTCTTTCATACAGATGTGTAAATATAGTGCATTACCTTTTCACTGCACTTTCCCATGATTTTACTGCTTTATGCTTCACATAGTCATGCAAATTACACAAGTTACACAAGTGACAATTGTTACAAAAGTGTCAGATTTGCTTCCCCTCCACTGTCTTTCCCCTAAAGTAAGGAGCATCCAGCAAGTCAATTGTAACTAGGTAAAGCTGAGCAGTTTATGATAGGTATGGGGTTAGGGAAGACTGAGTCTTGCCTCCATTATGTCAATCATTTATGGCTTCCAGCAACCATCTCAAGGAAGGGGTTGAAGACCCCTTTTATTTTCTTAGTTTCCTGTTATTTTATTCAGGATTTTGGCAGGATTTTGTTGTTAGAGCAACTACAATAATATTTGAGAGAAAGAGAAGTCAAAATACAAATATGGATAAAAGAGAAGTGTGAGAAGAAGGAGGAAATGTCTGTGGGAAAACAACATGCAGCAAGGGAGTGCCTCAGATATGTTCTGCTTCAGTGAGCATTGGGGCAGTATTCATTCAGCCTTAAGAAGGATGTCTTGGTTGTGTCCAAGATGGAGACCCTATAATTATCTCAGAAAAGTTTTATGCCTAGCACTTCTTTTAAAGGTAAAATAATTTAGGTAATTGGCTAAACTGGTCTCAAATAATGCTGAGCTTTACTATCTTCTTTCTTTCTCACCCCAGCCCTTAGGTGCATCTCACTCACTGTCCTCCTTCAGCTACCTCTGTAGGTTTCAACTCCTCAGTGAATTAAAGCAGCTCTCTTCAGATTAGGTACTCCACAGATACCATCGTCCCCTGGGTCTCTGAGCTTCATAGTCTCAAAATCTATTTTCCAGACCTCTCTTTAGAAAGAGCATACTGTGAAGCAGAGGGATCAACTCAGCTATTAGACAATGATAGAATGACCCTTAAGATCATCTAATTCCAACCTCCTCACTATGGCCAGGAACACCTTTCACTAGACCAGGTTGCTCAAAGCCCTATCCAGCCTGCTCTTGAACACTTCCAGTGATGGGCCATCCACAACTTCTCTGGATATCCTGTTCCAGTGGCTCACCACCCTCTTATTCTTCCTAATATCTAATTGTCCTGGGGAAACTGTATGGTCCTGTATCCCCTATTGGCTGCTCTATGCCCAGATATGAGTCCTGTAGCTTTAAGTTCAAAAGAGTGGGAAAGGTGGTAGAATTCTTTCAGCACCTGTGTTCAAAACACAAATAACTCATTCATTTTTTTTCCACTGAGGCTCTCGGGTCTCTTGTTCTCCAAAGAGAGATGGAGAGTTTTCATTGCCTTTTAGCTAGGCTTTTTTTTAGTTAGGTGAAGCAAGATTTTCCTGGAACTGTGGCTTCTTCTTCTTCTCCTGGAACTGTTCAGCTTTTCTCCAGTCCAAAACATCAGAACATTGCCGGGCCCCCCTCCCCATGCCACAGCCTGGAGACCAGCTCTGGATCCTGAAGGGAGCTTACAGAAAGGATGAGACCTACAAAAAGGACTCTGAATCTACCAACTCTTCTCCGCAGTGAGAGATTTTATTACTTTTTTTTTCCATGCTTGTGAACAGCCTGCTTGTTAAATAAACAGGGTTTTTTTCACTTTCCTCCAGAGATTCTTTTTCAAACTTGGATGGGGGAGGGGTTGATGAAACCTGCCTTCTGTTGGAGGACATGTTCATTTCAGGATATTTCTTCCCAATTTGTCTGAAAGAAAGACAAATAATTTGGTGCATTGGTCAGGAAAGTGGAAAATAAAAACCTGTACTAATTACATTTTGGTTTTAATTACTTTGTATTGGGGTAAAACAGTTAGTTGTATCCATGTGGTTTAGGTAATAATGTCTTTCTGGTCCCTAGGCCGGTCTGCCTATGCGCAAATAGTGCCAATTTTGTCCCTGGCACATAACTTCTACAGAGCAGGGGCACGAATCCTGCTTGCTATTTTGATATGTTCGGTGATCATGATTTATAGAAGGTTAACAGAGGTACTGGGAGTTGTTCAAAAAGTGTATGGTCAGTTGTTTCTCCGTCTTAGTTTCCATCCTAGTCTCAGTAGCCTGTTTTGGGGCCTTGCAAAATAAATTTTTGTAATTTATTAGTAATTACGCCCAGTTTGTTAGAGGAGAAACAGGGGATGAGGTTTCCCAGCCTTTCATCTCCTTCCCCTTTAAATCTGATATGCCACATTTTGAGAATGTTCAGTTTCCCCTGGATGTTAAAGGAACCACCTTCTTGGTGTTTTATATGCTAGGCTACCCCTCTATGGTCTGGAGCTTGTCTATAATAAGGGCTGAGAGGGGCTGATGAGACACCAGACCCAGATGTAGAAAACCCTGAAAGGTATGGGGAATGGAATGATATGGGTCAAACCCAAAGGAATTCTCTGACCTGATAGCTTGGAATTTCCCCCCTGAACAAAGTCGGAACCCAGCTGAGGTGGGGAAATACCTGAAAGAGAAGTGCAATGACAACTCTAATGAGAAAAATTTCATTGCAAGAAGTTGGTTCCTAGCATATGCTTATCATATGCTGCTAGATACTATAGGACAGCAGATAAAGGCAGAGGGGCAGCAAGATAAATCAGCAGATGTAGATACACCATTTGTGGTGATTGGGAATGGGGCTGCAGCTGAGCCTCATCCTTAATGGGCTACAACTGTGTAGGACAGGTGAACAGTACTGAAGGCAATGAAACATGGAGTGCTGAGGTGTACTGACCAATCACAAAAGGGTAGATAGGGCACACAGGTGTAATGCATGTAAGATGAAGGGTATAAAAGGTTGTTCTGGAAAGCAATAAAGGGCTGATGGTTGAAGAGTTCTTTGGTGTCAGTCTTACCTCCTCCCTCATCTGGTGACCATGATGTAATACCAAGGTAATTGAGGTTAGGGACTGTGGACTTAATAGCAGTGAAATGATGGAGCTCAACCAGATGAAGCCAGGCTGAGCAAAAGCCTGAAGACAAAGCCGGGTGGACCAAAAGCCTGAAAAAACAAACCAACCCCAGTTGGGTGCTGGGTACATAGAAATGAGGGCTCAGGTATCAGCAGAGGAGGAATCCATATTGGGCACTCTGCTGTGATTTCTACAAAGGAAAGGTAAAAGGTGTGAGGAGTGGGCATTATGCATTTCATTTGTTTGGTGTGGATGAAACGGCGTGAGAATGAACGCACAGACTGCCTTCTTTGTTGAAACATGGGAAAAAGCGGGGCATACACTGTGGGATGCAGCTACATTGGGGGATGAGACAGCCACAAGGTTGCTTATGACCTGGCATCTAGTTTGGGACGCTTTGTTGCAAATACAAGCTGATAGAGAAGCGGCAGCTGCCGCCATCACTGCTGCTCCCCCAGTTCTGGTCACAGTCGCCGCTCCAGCAGCTGACCCCCCTGCTGTGGCCGTGTCCCCTTTGTCTTCTTCTCGCTCTTCAGCTGCTTCTTCTGTGAAGGGTCCTATCCTGACAGTGTCGCCCAAGAATTACTCGCTTCCCCCAGATGGCGATGACAAAATTCCAAAGTTTCGGGAAGTGGTGCCAGCCCAGCTTGACCATGGCGGAGCCGCTGTGACCCTACCACCCACACAAGCACGGCAGCCCACAGAGGTTTGGGGTGGTGGCCAGGAGCCTGCATGGATTACTGAGGAAGCACTGTCGGCTGCTGCAGCTTCCCTTGGCAAGCAGCTGCCTCTGCTGCTACATGGGAGGCATGCAGCTAACCAGGAGCCACTTCTGAGCACTGCTGCCTCAGATGGAGCTGGGGCTGCCAAGCCCCGGGGAGAATTGGCTGGGCTGTACCAGCAACATTGAATGGCTCCTGTCTGCACTCTGCAGCCAGCAGGACGCTGTGGCAGAGGCTGCGTGGAGGCTGCAGATGGGTGAGCACACACCCCACAGGCAAAAGCCGATGGCACATCCTCTTCACAACCAGAGCATGTTTTGATCGATTCATCGTGGCCAGCAGAGTTAAAGGAAGCAAGATGTCCACCAACTGCTCCTCCACTGCAAGATATACTTGCACCAGAACTAGTGGCCATTCCGGTAAGGGGGGCAGATCCAAAAAGATTTTGGGCAATATTGGGAGTTAGACTCAGCAAATCAGATTTGAGCATGTCCTGTGATCCTAAATAACGGCAATAGCCCAGAGGAGTGGGAACCTCTTCATTGGAGTGTAATCAAAGACTTAAGAAACACGGTGATGCAGTATGGGTTTGCTTCTCATTTTGCTCAGTCTATGCTGCAAGGTATCTTTACTAATGAGTTTACCCCCTTCAACTGTCAGCAGACAGCACAGATTTGTTTCTCCCTAAGTCAGATGTTGAGTTTTGAGTCACAGTGGAGACGGTTAATGAATGAAGTCACCTTGAGTAATTTAGATTGTTCTCAGGATGACCCTAGTTTTGGAGCAGGTATGCCCCAGCTCATGGGGGACCCTCCGAATAACACCCCACAGCTCCAAGTCAAACTGCATCTCTTAGTGCTACAGCAAGGAAAAGAGCTCTCATTTCTCAAGATGCAGCATGTACCAGATGTAGGGACTCCTGGTCAGTCATGAACAACGATTATAAATTTGTCTGGGTTGCTCCGAATATCTCTCTCCGATATCGCTGCCTTTGGTATTCTCGGATAGCGGGGTATCGTTAAATACCTCCTGTCCAAGCACCTCAGGTAAAGCTCCCAGACACAGGCAGACCTAGCAAGCCCAGTGATAAGTGATCTCAGCTCTTTAGCAGTTTCAGCTCTTTAGTGATATCAGCTTTGAGCTTGCTAG
>VYZR01064658.1:1933-15469 GCA_013400675.1 Oxylabes madagascariensis
TAAACTGCTATAGAAGCTGTAATCTCCTATTATCCATAGAAACAAGAAAGCTGAGTGATTTTGGCAAAGGATCTGCTAAAAGCATTCCAGAATGATCTGAAAATAAAATGCACTGCACAAAATCATTTTGTAAACTAGAAGTGGACACATTGAAAGCGTACTTAAAACAAGAAAACAATTGAAACAGCAACTTTGTTTTTTTACTGCAGGGACACTGACAAAGGAGGAAGGTCTGTCTCATGATGAATTTAGTATTAAAAGGACATATAAGTTTTTTTTGAAGTATCTTGTTATAGCAGACTGTCAAAAGGCTTCTAGCACACCCTTGTTTGGAATCAAGATTTGGCTACTAAGATTCTGTCCTGCAAAGACATTTAAATACCATCTTTCTGTTTCCTGAATGCCAGTTAGGCATCTGTTCAAGAGATGTTCACCTTTTTTTAATCTAAACTTGTATTTTTATACTACATAAGGCAGCTGAATGGGATAATGGATATGTGGTATCTTTCTATTTTGTGGTATCTCTATTCACATCAAATCTCAGAGCAGAAAGAGGTTTGATACAAGAGAATATCTCCACATTTTCAGACTTTGAGGTAGACTCTTGGGTCTCAGAGCAGCGAGCAACCTCTTCCCCTGAGATCTGAAATATGGATGTACAATGTAGTAAAGGTCTCCCCCACTTCTGATGACCTGCCCCATGTAGGGCTTTGCCCAGTGATTTTATGTAGCACTGTCCCTGTTGTCCCATGCTGCTTTGGTTTGTGCTTCTCTGAATATAAGTGCAGAGCATCACAAGAAGACAGGGTTCTTTGATATTTCCAGACTTCTGTGACACCTCCTGGTGTCTACAAATAAATAGTACATGCTGCTCTTCAGCTCTAATGATTCTTTGTCAGTGTTTGTGTCATATTAGTTAAAAATGTAAAAGTTGAAATACACTGGAGGCAAACTTTACAGGTCTGATCTGGAGATCTTCTCACAAAGGATTTACTATTGCTTCCTGCTGCAGCAGCAACATATTCTTGGTATGAGTGCCAGAAGAGTAAATAATGGCATTTGTCCTCACTGTGAAGAAAAGAGAACAGAAAAGAGGGAATTTCCTTCCATCACTTCTCCTCTCCCCTTGCATGCTTCTGATGTTGAAATCTGGCAGCTTTGGTTTCCATGGATTTGTGTATGTGTGTGTGTGCTTGGAGACTGTCTTAATTTGCATGGTTCACTGCCAGGTGAGAAAGAGTAATGCCTGAATGTACAGAGCAAACATAGCTGGAGTATCAGACTACGGCTGCTGGAACGGACTGAAATGGTAGCTGCTCAAGACTTGCAGACCTTTGGCAGAGCTGTAAAAATACAAATAATACTAAAGGAAGGGAGACATTCTGACCCCAGCAGCAGCAGGATGTCTTTGTGTGCAAGTTCATCCAGCATCTGACTAATTGTCTCATAAGGTCCATGTGGAACATGAAGATTTGCAGTAATCCCTTACTGAAATGAGACAGCGGACTTGACAGCCAAAAATGGCTCATGCAGCAGGACCCTGGCAAGGGAACAAGTCCGAGTACAGTTCCATATGGACCTGGGCTATCATCCTTTCATGTAGCTTGGGCTTAATACTAATGCCTGAAATAATGGCCCTGAGATCAGCAGATCAAACAACTGATCAACCAGCCAGCCAAGGGAAGGAGTAGAAAGGAGCTGTGACCATTCAGCTGAGCTGGACAGTCACGTAGCCAGCTCTCAAGACTGGATTTTGGCTGTGATGCCTGAGCCCTGCCCCAGGTGTGGTGTGAGACTCAGAGGCACTGCTAGCAGGCTCTCCTTCCCTTTCTCATTTCACACGTTCATGCCATCAGTGCTTTCTCTTTAGCGTGCCGTTCTCCCAGCAGTGGAGCAGGATTCAGCCTGTTGAGCTGAACCCTGCAAGTTTGAGGGCAGAGGCTGTGAGCATCACAGAAGGGACAAGTCTCCAGCATCTTGCTTGTGCCAGTGCTGCCAGGCAGGACCAGTCTACATCTTTGTTTGTAGGCAGGGATTAGTCAGGCAAAATTATTTTAGCTCCCTGGGATTTTCTCCTGGTCAAACACATTATGCTGTAAATTCACTAATTAATTTAGCTTCAGATCAACTGCACTGAGGTAGTTTATATTTGCTCTTACAGATAAGGATTTGGAGGACCAAGAAGACTGAAGTTTTTCAGTGTTTGTCCTGCCCCACCTTAACCTACTTGTCCTTTGACAGGATGAAGGGGACAGTCCAAGCAGCGTGTCCCAGTCCTGGTCATTGCCTGACTTCACACTTGTAGCTGGTAGCTTGTTTGTGTTTCCATTTAACTTCTCTTCTGCTATCGTCAGGATTAGCAATTTCTTTCTGCAGCACTTTGTCTAGTGAGTGCAGCCCCAGCATTACTGCACCAGCAGCATAAATACAGCCAGAATATGGCTTCTGTATGAATGTATTTGTGTGTATGCGTGCACATATATGTGAGCACAAGAACAACAATCCTTTGAAAATTTCAATATTTATAGCAAAAGCAGAGAGACTTAAGTAAGCCAAGCTTTCAGATGAAAAAAGAG
Organism: Oxylabes madagascariensis; assembly: GCA_013400675.1. Classification (NCBI taxonomy): domain Eukaryota; kingdom Metazoa; phylum Chordata; class Aves; order Passeriformes; family Timaliidae; genus Oxylabes; species Oxylabes madagascariensis. Next base: position 4,510 of record VYZR01064658.1, read on the forward strand.
AGAAAGGTTAATCACTGATATTTAACATGGAGCGTTTCTTAAAATAAAACCCAGTTTACAATCAAAAATGAGGGGCTGTGCAACTTTGGCGTGATAACTGGAAAATGACCACTTTGAAGCCATGCAGCCCTCACTCTTTGGCACAGTTAGTTCCCTTGCAAATGCAGCCGTACATTTCCTTTTGTAAAGAACTGTCGTTTTTGGGGGCAGAAGGAAAATATGAATACTGCTCTGGAGCAGCACTCCTGGACCCAGTCTCCTATAATAGCCCTAGAAAAACAGGGCAGATGATGTCATGGCAGCTGCTGATTGTCTGACAGACAGTTTCCGCAGCGCAACATGAGGCCCTTTGGTCTCCCTGTCAGGGAGATTGGCAGCTGAATGGCACCAATGAGCGCCGGACTGTATTCCCTCTGGGAATGCTGCCCTCATTGATGGACAGAAAGCAAAGGGAAAGATTGTCTTTGAACCTGAAAAGAATCCCCTTTTTTCTTCCTAAAGCTCCTGCCCCCTCTCTCTGCAGCTCTTTTTTCATCCCTCTTTTTTAAAGGTGTTTTGTTCTACAGCAGTTACTGAGCTTAATGGAACTGAATGACTTTTCCCCTTCACAATCTGTCAGTCAAAAGCTCAACTCCAGAGCTGTTAAATGAAGTCCTTTCAGAGTCAGACAGAGGAAGAATGTGTCAGTCATCCAACAGACCCTGTTGTGTTTTAATCTGTCAGAGGGGTGATAGGGAGAGCAGCCGGGCTCGGCAGGGGCACGTTCCCAGCAGCAGCTAAGAGGCCCTGACAAATCCAGGTGCTGGAGCCAAAAAGTCAACCAGTCATAAACACGGCGAGGTATGGCGCTCCGAGCCCCCAGAGCTCGGCTTTGCAGTCGCCTGTGAAATGTTTGGGCAAACTTTCAGCAAAGGTTTCACTGTGAGCACTTCTAGCAGAAAGCCAGCCTTTAAGCACAGGATGGGTCTGTGCAAGGCATGGCTTTTGAATTAATATAACTCTTAACTAAAACACTGGAGACAGTAATCCTCCGGATGAAATGCATTTAGATAGACTATGATTCCAAGCCATTTCTGCCAAATTACCTTAATTTTTTGAGTTTCCCCCATTATATGGCATTCCATTAATCTTACCTATTAAGTTAAGACTGATGTGCAATTTGTTCTGGGGCTGAACAGTTGGTCCTATTCACTCAAGTGCTGGTGTTTCACTACACATTATGAGAAGTACCCACTGTTGCTCTAATAAGAATAATGATCCTTTACTTTCATTTCAAGGGTTTGCTATTTCATCTTTTCTTTTTTTTTTTTTTTCCTTCCAATGAGGGAGTAGATTTAAACAAACAGCTCCTGTTCTTATCAGATCTCATAGGAAATGTCTTTTGCCTGTTTTTACAGAGATGGCAAACTGTGGTTCAGCACACAATGTAGTTCTGTGTTACTGTGGCAGCTGGACTCCTGATACACTGAAATTCTCTGGCTTTCCATCTGCAATAAAGTGGGTTTATGAAGCAGGTTTGTGTCCCCTGCAGGGCTGTTGCATTTTCCCTCCGGTTTTCCATGCTTGTGCTCTGATGCCAGGCCCAGCAGAGCTGGCAGAAAGTTTTCTTTCCCAACCTGTCTGCATGTCCACTTCTCTGCAAAATCTGGGAAAACCAGTGGCCTCTCACAGCTTGTCATTCGCTAGTTTAGACAGTTCATCACGCTAGTATTTGCTTAAAAGCTTCTGTAAAATGCATTCTCTCCTCTTTCTCCCACTATGTCCCCAAAAATTTCCCATCTATTTGCTCAGAATGATGAAGATCTATCTGTCTGTGGAACTGTGACCAGTCCTGGGCAAGGACTCATTTGGAGTTTCAGTTGCTTCTAGAAAGCTGTTTTCATCAATGCAGATAACTGTGGCTATAGGAAGTGTCACTGCTGTAGAAAACTACCTATTCTGGTTATCTAAGAGGTTAAGCTCAGAAATACAGGGCTTGCTTGGACAGAGTCCTAAGAACAGCACCTGACTGATACTGTGACAGAAGAGGTTTACTGTGTTGACAACTTTTACCATAAATTTTCAAGTCAGTGGATATGTCCTAGGATAAACAGAGTGCTTGCCTTTCACTGAACTAGATCAACAACCAGAGCTAACAGCCAGCGGGGTACAGAGCCCTTGCAGGGATGTAAAGATGTGTAAGGAGTCACCTCTCCCGGTCTTGACTTGTTTCCTTTCACAGTCAAAAGAAAAGAGAAAGGTTTTTTGAAAATTACCTAAGTGCCACTGTATAATTTTGAGGTGGAGAACAACCTGAGGTCATCCTGCTAAGCCACGTAAGAGTCCCAAAAAGGATGGTAAGTTGAAGTCATTTGCATATGGCTGTAGAAAGCTCTCTGCAGCTGTTTAGATGGACTTGCGTACTCTAGGAACCAAGCTGGTTTGCCAGGTAACTGAGTTAGGAGGGTATCTGCTCTGTATCTGCTGTGCCCCAAGAGAAAGTGTTGCAGTGTGGCTGGGATGGCCAACACAAATCCCTAAGAGGGGGCCCGCATGGACTCCTGCTCCATCTGTCACTCAAGACTAGGCTTAGGGTGGAGGAGGTGTGGGAGGGCATGAGTGAATGGAGTCTGTTGTCATGTAGATTATTTATCCTCAATGTGGAGGAGTAATTAGACCCAGAGGGCAGTCCATCACTGTCCTCAGGCTGGATCAGTGGAGACGGACTGGCTCCTCTTCCAGCCATGCTAGCTGTGCCGCACACTGGGCCCCGTGTGGAGCACAGGGTGATGGTGCATCTTGATGTGGTCAGAAAGGTCACCGTCCCCACTGAAAAGCAAGAGAAGCCCGAGAAGCACTGGCTGACAAAGGCGGTGGCCTCTTGTCTGCATACGGACAGGAATGTAATTGCTGAACATAGGCTGTCCTTGTTTCACGGAGAAGGATCAGACAGCCCCGTTGGGGTTCAGCTGATCTGAGGGAAGGCATGGCCCTTTATGTGTATTGAAAACCTCTCTGTAAAGAAAGGTTCCTTTAACAGTGCTGTAGCTGATAGCTGAAACAAAAACCCAGCCACACTGCCTGGGCTAGCCTGCAACATGGGCTCCAAATGTGGGAAATGGAATTTCTGAACTCTCAGAACGCACTGAGATCTTCCCAGGCTGGTTAGTGTCCTTGCTCTTTTTATTGTTGGTTTAGGGTTTTTGTTAAACTAGTTTTGTTTTGTTTTTCTCAGATCTGTAACTTAAAATGAACTAAACAAATTTGCTTTGCATGTAGGTCTGGTTATTGTATGTTTTTAAGTACATGTGGTATGATCCCATGTGCATGCAGGCAAGCAAAATATAATTCCATTGATGGGAATGCATGATATATTAGTCAGGATATCTATCTATCCTGTCTGCATGCTCTGCCATGGAAAATCTTTGGGCTCTAGCAGCTTGTCACTCAGTCAGCTAAATAAGTTTTGAGCCATCTCAACATCTGCTTAAAAGTGGCTGGACTGCCACTGAATTGCAAAGGTTCAATTCAACCTATATAAATGGAAATTTTTACTGCTGGCATAAAAGCATTTACAAGCTGAGACATATATTATAATGGGAATGAAAATAAACCCTTAAAAAAATCTGCACCCCATTTGTTCAGGCCGTGCCTTGAACGTTCCCATGCTGAGAAGCACTTCTTGCCATTTATTAACTGTGACTTTAACTAGAAAGTGAAGCTGTTCATTCGAATAAAGTGCATTCCTGGGTCTCCTACTGGAATAGCTGTCATTTTGCTGAAGGGCTGTGTCTCAGTGACATATATGCCAGCAGTAATGGCTGCCCAATGGCGCCATGTCCTTATACATCCAATATTCCCCACTCCGTGCACTGATGCTGAAAGCAAGCCCTAAAACTTCCCTGTGAATTTCTCTCCAAGGGAGACAACAAAATATTTTTAACAAGGTGTTACTACTTGCTTTTAAATGTTTGCATGCTGAACTTTCTTGACAAAAATCTATGAACCCAGATAATCAAATAGTCATAGTCACACACAGACACACCCACACAGACACACACACACAGAGTTTTAAACACAGTTGTCCCTGTCTTCACTGAGCACAATCTGCAGCTGCACAACCAATTAGTGATATGTGGGTGGGTGGGAGAAGTTATTCAAAACTTGTACTTTTATGCCCAGAAGGGTTTGTATGTGTGTGTGCCCCTGGTAACCACACAGGGGAAAAAGTGCAGGTGTTCCTGTTTGCAAAATAGTGCCTACAAAATCAGTTTGTAGGTCAGAGAGCCCAATGAACAGGAGATACTTCCTTCATTCATTTCCTTAAGTTAAGCCCTAATGTGCTACAAACTTCTTCTGGTTATTGTTAAAGGGGAATGGAAGGTTTCACAAAATCTCCCTTATAAAGAATCTTATATTATCCCTAAAAAGAATGGGAGCTGGGGGGAGAAAAGACCCTCGTCTGCGGTATGGCGATTTCAAGCAGTGAGCTTGGAAGCCCTGCTTTTAATCCAGGAATTTAATTTCAAACAGGTGCTGCTGTCTGTCGTGTTTGGGACCTGGGAGGATTTGACATCCTGCTTGCGCCAGGGAAAAGTTTGTGCAACTTTTCCTGATGCTTGAAGGAGGCAACTTCATATCCCTTGTGGGTGAAGGGAGAGGCTGGAGCTCGGCGCAGTGGTGAGAAGGGGAAGGAGGCTGGGGGCGCAGGGGCCAAGTGTTGGGTTTCAATGTTGGGTGACACATGAGTTGCAGGCCTGCTGCTATAGGTAGACCATTCTCACTTTTGCATGGGAGCTGGAATACTCATCTTTTCTTTTGCTGACATTTACCACTTGGAGATCTGCAGACCACGAGGTGGCATCATCCTCGCCCAAGTGATTTAGCTATCCCCACCTGAGGTCCCTCCCAGGGCCTCGAGCTGTGCCTGGACCCACACAGCCATATTCTTTCAAGATGTTTAAACCTCTTTTCATTAAGTTTGCCCCAGTTGTTCTGATGCTGCTCCTGACCCTTGCTGTCAAGTGTTATAGCAGGATATTAAACTGGCACCCTCTGTTAACACATTAAGAAAACAGCCATGAAACCAGAGAGCTTGGCAGACTCATTTTCTGCAGCCTCTCAGTGAGGGCATCCTTTGAACACTGGACCCCCTCCTCCCAGCCAGAGGATGCAGTGGTCAGCCCCTACAGTCCCACTGCCTCCCCACGGGCTGCTGGGTTTGCCTTTGCCTTTGGGGTGAGTGGCAGCTGTATCGCTGGATTGTCACCCTCATGAGGGCAGTGGGAACTACATGGTATCGCAGTGCCTTTGGGCTGCCTCTGCTGGGGCCTGGGAGCTGGCCTGGCCCACCAAGGGCTCTTTGTTTCTGCTTCTTTTTGTGCGCAAATAATTATAGGTACAATTTAAGTGACCTCAGTGTCTTGATTTGAAGGCACAATTAAATACCTAGACATATAAATAGCCTAAATTGGACCTTTCAGTTAATGTTTAGAACAACAATAGGGGCCAGGTTAGGAAACTTTGACCTTGTACCTGAAAATTAGCGATACTGTACACTTAAGCTCCCTAACTCATTGAAACCTTATAGACCCTGGCTTCTAGTCAAACCGCTAAATGTCAGCTTGCTGATGAGGAGTACACGTCCTCTGGGGACTGTTCATTGTGCAACAAAATGCCCTTCTAGAAGAATTAGTACCACCCTGTCATTTTATCTGTTCCATCAAAAGGAACAAAGTCTGGAAGAAATGTTCCTTTCCCCTGAGCTTTGTGTTGTGAGATCGCTTTGGCGGTGCAATGCATCCACCCTATCTCATTGGGTGTACTATCAGTTCTAGTGGTGCAGCTCAATGCTGGAGATGTGGATGAGCCAGTTCTTGCTCAAAAGGTCCTGGTAATGTTTGCAGGATAATTTAGGTAAATAACAGAGACCAGAGTGAGCAGCTACACCAGAGTGTAACCTTGCCTGAGCTGCATGAAAATGCAGAGGTCTCCACTACTCCAGTACATCAGACTCTTCTTAGAAAATACATTTTTGCAGACAGTAAAATAAACAAAAAAATATCTGAGCTGTTCAGCAGCCTGTTAAGGAAGACAACAGTACTGGATTCTGTGGTATCAAAAAGGGTCCTTCAGCTGTGCTTTTGAAACAAACAATTTCTTCTTCTGGCAAAATCCAAAACTCATTGTGAACCTTTGAACTCAGCAATAATTCACAACAATGCTTCCTGGGAACTGCTGTTCTTATGAATAGATGTAGCCATCTGGGTACGGCTAGCTATTGTTAAACATGATGTTTATATGATGTCATATGCACCTATGCCTCTAAAAAGAAAGAAATGCATTTTTCTGCACCAATGATTTTGTATTTTGAAAGCTAACACAGTAATTTTCCACCCTTTTATGATGAATGTATCCTTCATCAACCATTTTCTATCAAAACTATGAACTCTTTAATAAAGCTGCATCTGTAGATCACTGTCTAATATTTATGAAATTATTTTCTTGCATTGTCTTTCCTTGACCTGGAATCTCCCAGTGGTCCTCAGATCACTGGCTGAAAACCAGAAGGTAGGGTATGTGGGAAAATGAGAGTGTGTAGCCCTTAATGTTCCTTTTGAAGGGAGCATCAGGCTACATCCAATACTTTTGCTGGATGCTGGTGAACCACAAGAGTCGGGGCAGCTCTGTGTTCTTTGTCCTTTTCTAAACAGGTCGGTAGTGATAGGAAAGGACCAGGCAGGACATGGCTCTGTTTTAGGCTTTATGTGCCCAGCATCATTAATAAACAAAACTTCAGTAATTATTTTGCAACATGACCTGACATAGGTTGTGCTTCCTGTTATTTCCATCAGCCCTGAGGGTACCTAGACGTCAGCTGGGAAATAACCTTCGTCAGTGGGATTAAGCCTACAGTAGGCCTCTGCTTTTGTTACTGTGTGCACACAGTGCTTGAGGCATGTGGACCCTTGACACAGGCTTGCAGGTTACTGATTAGTAAGATGTGATGCCCAGGCAGCTCTTGACGTCCACCAGGACTTGGCGAATATCTTGGCTTTTCAGAAAAAGGACAGATTGGGAGGAATTGTGGGCTGGGAGGCAGGGTAGGGCAGCCTGCACTGTCAGCATGGTTTTAATTTGACTCCCAACACACAGGGCAAGATTTGATGGCCTCCTCTGCTGCTTGCTGCTCCATTCATGAAGTCACACTTCCTTTGCGAAGACCCATTCCTGCCTCAATAAATAGAATTTTCCACTGCCATTGTTTATTTTACTGGGGGGGAGCTCTTTGTGTCACCTTTCCCTTTTTTAATTTTGGCCTCTTATGGACTACATGCTGGTTTGCTAAACCTGCCAGTCTGAATGAGTAGCCCAGGGAATACAAGTTCCTATGGGATAAATGCTCTAACTTATGACTCATGGACTAGAATAGTAAAAGCTGATGCATAAAGGGCCCTGGGCACTAGCATACCACTGATGTTTTAAATTTATCTTCTTCAAATAAGAAAGATGTTTTTCTTCAAGACATACAAAAATATACCAGCTCAGAGCAATCTAAATGAAGTTATGTGGGAACACTGCTCTGCACTGTATTGCCAATCTTTTGTGTTTATGTATAATTTTCCATAGGGCATTCCTGTCTGTAAAAGTACTCAGAGTGCTTTCCTGTGGACTCCTTTTGACTGGCAGGAATACTAGCAGCCCTAAGTGTCATGTTGTTCATTTGTGCACAGTGTTTTTACAGCTATTCAATAGCATCTGTGAGTCATTTGCCTGCTATGCCTCAGCTCTTTGGCGTGTGTCAGGAAGAGGTCTCAGGCGAGCAGGGAAGGAGCGCTGGGCTCTGTGACAAGAGGTGCCCAGCTGGCACCTGGGGTCCAAAGGGAGTCTGGGTGCTGTGGTCAACTACCCTGTCTGCCTGGGTATGACCCCAGGGAAGCGGTCAAAGGGTTTGGTTCCTGTAGGTTCCTCCAGGACAAATTAAGTGGAAGGGAACTGCGGACTGTTGGATCCCTAATTCTGTTTTACCGCTCCAAGAGTTGTTTAGAGAAGTGGCTCACTTCCCAAGAAAAGGGTAGGTGACTTCTCTCCCAGAGTAAACTGAAGAAAAAATTGATATTGTCTATTGCATCTGGATATCTGGTCCTTCCATTTACTGGGGTCAACTGGGAGGTGATCCTTGACTGTGTCTGCAGACCCACACATCACTTTGCATGGATTTATTTTCAAGACTTCCACAGGGAGATCTTCTAGGAAAGCAGCACTTTTTGAAGCCGTTCTGCTGATTTCTGTGCACCCACTCAAATATTTAGCACTTATTTCCTGAAACTTGGCACAACTGAAGGTTCTAGCTGTATTTTGAGAAAAAGGCTGCCCTTGGCTCTAGGTGAGATGCAGTCAGTGTTTCCTGGCAGTGAGGTGATGCAGAGGAAGGGAGAGGGGAAGGGGCAAACCTGGGTTTAGCAGTCAAATCCAGAGCTGATCCAAGTGAAAGCATGCAGCCTGCCTGTGGCGCAGAAACCCCTCAAAGATGGGGGGCAAGGGTGAGCCAAGTCAGAGAGGATCTGAACATGGAACGCTCCTCTCCAGAGCCCCATCTTGGCAGCTGCCAGCAGCAGAGAGCTTCTGGGCCGATCATCCTTAGTGAGTAATTTGTGACTTTTAACAGTGAAAAAAAAGATTTATTTCCTTTCTTTTCTCTGAACCTCCATGGATTTTTACGCAGGAGGAAAAAGGAAGCGAAAGGGGAAATTTGCATTTAGCCATGAGGGAGACAGTGCATCTAGTTCTTGAAATTTCATGTGTAATTTAAAGTGGAAAGAGGAAAAAGCACAAAAGTACAAAACTGTGCCATGCTAGGCATTAATGTTGCTGTAAAAAGAGTGAAAAAAAGCACATTTTTTCCTGAGTTATTCACATCTAATCCTTGGACAAAATTGCTCTGCATGACTCACTCATTCCTCTTGTTTTCCTTGTCATACTGAGTTCAGTGTCACACAGGCTCCTGAGAATAAACATTCTATAGATTGTGGGCAATTTATAGAAAGGGCAAAGACAGGAAAAAAGAATAAAAGGATTTTATAAAAACGCACAGACTACAAAAAATGTTTTAAAATATGGCAGAACCTGTGGATCATCAAAAATATTCTAAAAATTTCCTGAAGGCCAATGTCTGCTTTCTCAACCACTCTTTCTTGTGAGATTCCAGCTAGACCAAAAATAAAATTGCCATCTGGGTTGGTTTTGGATGCAGTTTACAGAATGGGTATCTATGGCAGATGCAGAACTGAATGTTGAATGTGAAAATGTCTTAGATTTCAAGTTCTTGTTTTCGTGATCTGTACTTGTAAGTTTAATTGAACTGTTTCAATTTTACAATCAGAGGCATTAGAAAAATACTGTCACTTTCCATGTTTAAGACCACAGCTGATGTGAATCCAATATTGGTCTTGAAACTGTAGTGAAAAGCTGAAAAAGAGCAAAAGGAAATGATGAAAAGTTCTTATGTTCTCAATTATTTATTCACTGTTTTCCCCCCTTCATTTTCACTCCAGGGATAGTAATGAGTTTTACGAATGTAAGGTGTCAGCTATAGGCTTTTCTGTTGAAACCTCTAAATTTATGGCTCCTTGGGGCATTACAGGCACGGATAATGCATAATTTACAAACAGACTTGAAACTTTCATCTTCCTTTTCCCACTCCTTTTCAGAGCTTTTTGTTCAAGGAGTGATTTGTTTTGCTGTAGTGGAAACCATATGCTCTTCCAAATCTCAGTGGAGTGTAGAAATTCTGCAACGTAGCCAGATGTTGCCAAAGAAACTTCACCTGACATAGAATTACACACGCTTCTTTTCTTTGGCCAAAACCATCTTTCTAAGAGATGCATTTCTTCCTGCTATTTAGTAGTGGGCAAGAGTCGACCAGATCACAGCCAGTTGCAGCAGGCACAGTCTCAACACCAGACTCCTGAGGTCTGCGCTTGTTTCTGGTGGGGCAGGAGATGGAAGTTTACTGATCCACCTCACAAGAAGATAGGTCAATAGCTCTTAAATGGGAATCCTGCTTCTGGCTTTGATTCCACTTTGTCACTAAGGAATTACCAAATTGGATAAAACCAGTCTAGTTCAGAGTTGGTGTGACCGTGGCCACACATTTGTGTGTGTGCTGCAGAGCAGGGTGGAAGAAAAATCACAGTTGAGCTGTAAGAGTTACTTTGGCTGAGCTCTCTCTATTGTTTTACAGTCAGCATATGATTTGAAATAAAAGATTTTTGTTCTCTCTCTTTTGTTCCTTAACAGATTCTAAAATATTGGATGCTTTTTTTATTCTAAAAATTTCCTTATTCTGATGTGTGTCTGCATGACTGCTTTTTCTTGTGGCCGTATATCAGAGGGTTGAGGTGTTTGGGTACGAGGGTGGGGGGACGAAATGGCCCCTTCACTGAAAAATGCAAAATTGTGAGGAGAGCCTGCAAGCTCAGGGACGCTGAAGGAATGTGGGCAGAGCAGAACTGCACAAAGAGGTGTGGATCCTTATACAACCAATTTATTCCCAAACTGAATAGGACTTGTTTTTCCCAGGTACCTTTGTGGACTACTTAATTGCAGCTTGTGGATCCCTAGAAATCTGGTAGAATCCAGTGGTTTGGTAACTGCTTCAGTGCCTGCCATTTAGGCTACATCTAAAGTGAGCTGTCAGTAATCTGAGAATTGTGTTAACAACACGGTTTTGCCTTCACTCCCTAGTGTGATCAAAATGTTATTTCATCTTAGAGTTTAGCTGTGAGCTGTCTTGAACATTTGTGCGGCCATGGGGAGTCATGAACATCCCAGCCGCATTAGCAATGGAGTCGTGCTTTCCTATACTGTCTTTGGGACAACTGGGGGCTGAGACCTGCACATGGCTTATGTCACTCAGTTAAAGATGTTCCCCTCTGCCTCCCACTGATGGATCATGGACATGTTGTGAGAGTGTCCGTCT
>VYZR01064659.1:39412-61993 GCA_013400675.1 Oxylabes madagascariensis
TACTTTGGTGAAAAACATTTTTGGCTGATCTTCAATATCCATAAGGAAGTTATGGCCCAGGTATTTTGGGGATCATTTGTGATTTTGTCTACATCTTTTTCTTGCCAAAATTGAAGCACCTTGTTAAAGAATTACTGGAAATCAGGATCTCGAGATGGGGTATCCAAAAGCACCTGTTAATATTGGAAACTTTGGCATGTAGCATTCAAATTCTTGCAGCAGTCAAGAAGCACAGTTTTAAAATGGATACTCTTCCCTAAATCTTAAGTATTTCTTTTAAACAAAATCTCTGTTTCATATCTGTCTTTAAATGATTGTCTTGTATGTATTGTAAACTGTTGTTATTAGACATTTTATAGAACACTTCTTTTAAATGATGTGCACTCGGAGAGCCTGCTGTTTAATTTATGCATGGGTCTGAAACAAGGCTAGCTCCTAATCTGCAGCTTTCATGGTGAGGCCATAGAAAAGTCAGTTTTATACTGGAGTTGGTAATTAATAGAGTAGGTGGAAGGGTCATTTTAAAAACAGAAGTCTTTAGGCAAATTTTTTAAAACTCACAATACTGATTGAGATTTCTTAGCAAGGAATGTTACTCTGGAGTGTGTGTTAAAAGCAGGCTATTTGGCTGGCATTTCATAAATCACAATAGAGTGGCTACCCCCTGCTCACTGTGATTTTACCTGGATTTTTAGTTCTCAATTAAACTGAGTAGGAAATTATTTTTCCGATCTTTTTGAGATACAAAGATTTCCAGCCTTTTTGCACTGAGATGAAAACAAGCTGCTTTGACATTTTTGTAAAATCTGAAGGACGATGAGATAGACATGTGGTTAATTGGCATGCAAATACTCTGGGTCAAGTTATTTTCTGAAACATCAAAAGAGAGCTTTTACATGTGCATTTCTCTCATCTCAAACAATTGTCCTTGTTTGTTTGGGGCATCCTTTTTCCCCTTCCCCTTTCCCTTTCCCTTCCTCTTTTCCTTTCCATTTTCCTTTCCTTTTTCCTCTTTCTTCTTTTCTTTTTCCGTTCTCTATGGATCTAAGGTGTCCTTCTGGACTCTCATCTGGTAAATGTAATAGAAAATATTAGAATTTAATAAAATATTTTGATTTCAATTGTTTGTTTTAATGGAAGATCTCTATTAAAAAAGTTTTTAAGCAGCCCTGTGAAGTTTGTGTGCTGGTATGTCAGGCTAGTAGTATTTTAAGTATTTAAAATACTTCAAGAGTTTGTACTGTATTTTAACAGACTGTGAAAGAATAAATAAATGCACCTATTGCAAAACTATTTGGAAGACATAAGGCATTTCATCTAAGAAAGACAAAAAAATTGAGCTCAAAATAAGCTTTAATTGACAATTTAATATTTTTTTTCCTAAGGACAAAAATTGAACTGTGGCTTAAGTGCAGAGAGAGAGTGTGTGAGTTTCCCGGTAGTCATAAACCCGAATTAGGAAGGATTGCCTGTGGAGTTCCACACTGTCCAGTAGCACCGAGGTCTGCAATTACAGATCTACTGGTACCCCACTGCTAAACACAAAAATGCTACAGAACACACAACTTCATTTGCTTCTGAAATTTGGCCCCACATTTTTAAATAAGATTCCCTGTATTCACGGGACACTTTGGATAGTGCTACCCAGTCACTAGGGCAAAACTTGATGAACTTTTCAGTGCCACAGAGACATAAGACTTAAAACCAAGCTTAAAGTAATTTATCAATATACTGAGGCAGTAACAGCTCTTAAATCATGATCTGAACCTTACTGAAATAAATTTCTTTCTGCTGATATTGTTGGGATTTTGGAATAAGAATTTTTTCAAACCTGAAATAGAGACAAAACATTTCCATAGTGTCGTGTAGAGGATAAACTGCAGCCACCTATTCAGTGCATTTCTGATAAGGATGGTTGTACTCCAGTTTTTCTTCCCTCGGTCTAAGAAGCAGCAACATCCCTGCTACAGAGCTGAAGCTCTTAAACTGCACAGCTGCTCCTGAAGACACACTTCCCTCCCTGCTACTCCCTGAAGGGATCTTTAACTCTGTAGCATAATCACTGGTAAATCAACAGCATGTATCAACAAACTCTAGTTAATAATAATAAAACTTGCCTATCAGTCCTCAATATGTCACATAGCAACAAATGGAACAGGTTTTGTCTTTTGCACTTTGAATCAAACCAAGCATTAAATGCATTATTTTCTACTTGTTTAGGGCTCAGTAGTGCCACACTTATGTCTGCTGATGAGAAACATGCTCTGTAAGTGTATAGAAGTGTTAGGAGAGGTGGCAGAGTTTAACTTGGTTTTTCTCTGTATAGTTGAACAAAATATGATAAACAAAATCAACAGGGAACAATGAGTAATATAGTTTACAGCACAAATTGTCACTCAAGTAATCTTTCCTGGTGAAAATACTTCACTGAGAAATATTAAGGATTCGCAATATGTTCATAAAGCCCTGGCACTTATCAGAAAACTTGCAAATGTTAGATAAATCTTACATCCCTGAGAGTTGCTGAATAGGCACCAGATGGGGCTTGGAAGGCCAAATTCGTGGTGCTGGCTCTGCCCATGGATGCCTGAGGTGAAGTTAATCTGCCCTGTTTGTCTGCCTGGTGTTTAAGACGTGAAATAGAGCTGTAGCACTCCTTTATGAAGTGCTGTGGGGTTTGCCAGTAAAAGAGAGGTAAAAGTATTGTATTTCAGATTTCCTTGCAGAAACATCCTTGAGCCAGAGCTGTTCCTATTTTTCAAAATGTCCTTTGAAAAATTATGAAAAAATTAGGCATTGATAATGCATTGCAAGCCCAGGGCTGGGCTGGCCCCACTTTGCTGAATGTATTTATTTCTTCAATCTAGTTGGAATGTGAAGATTATCATCCAATTTAAAATCCAGTTTGGGAAGTAATTTTGGGAAAGAGTAAGAATACTTTGCCTATCTTTATGTACCATTGAGTTGCCTGACAGGAACTGTATTTTGAAATGTTCAGGAATAAGCTTCACTTTGCAGAAGCAGTTTATTATTTGTTTCTTGCAGATTCTCAGATATGCATTTGAATTATTTGGCAGATATTTCTAGATACAACGTTTATTTCTTTATTTTCAGGCCAATGCAGTTCCCTCATTTAAAAACATAATCAAAAGACCTCTACTAGAGCAGATGCAGTCTTTAATATGTGGCTCATAGCTGAGTCCTGGTTGTCACATATTTTATCAGTATGAAACATTTTTTATTAACAGATTAACATATAAATCTATTCATAAATCACCTTCCAAAGCTGCACCTAAAACCTCTCACTCTCAGCCTAGAGGTTTAAAGCTATTCCATAATAAAGCTTATATTGGCTGGAAAAACTTTCTGGTAAATTCAGCTATTTATTCTTATGGTTTCAGGTCCCCAAATACAATCTACTCCCTCAACATTCCCTTCCTTAAAACGACTGGTCAGGAGCTAGATTGCAGCTTTCAGGTGCAAGTCATCCTTCCCAAGATTTATGTAAGAGAGAAATTTCTATGTGGAGTGAGAGATGGGGGACAAAAATAATGTATGTCAGACTGGAGGTGACCATGTCTGAAGGCCACACCTCATCCTTCAAGGACACACTTCTCCAGCTCCTCGCTGCAGAGAGCTGTACTCTCTGATGGGCCTCAGCACCTGAGCTGGGAACCAAACCTCTGCTGATGTTACTCATCAGCTGAAATTCAGAGAGCAGAGAAAGCAAATCTCCTCTCACAGTCCATAGTGTTGAGTGATTTCTGAACACAACATCCCCTCTGTCTGAGAGAACCCAGCTCATGAGTCCTTTTATAACCAGAAAAGCTTTTAAGCCCAGGTTTAGCTTTAAATAAATGCCAGTTTTCCTTTGAGAATTCTCTGAGTTAAGAACATACTGCATGCTTTAGTGAGTAAAAATGTTTCAATATGCACATTCACAGGTCTGCTAAACTGGCTCAGAGTCTACTGTCTAGTCATGATCAGTTTAATTGCTCTCTAAAGTGAGTGTTCAGGCATGGTATAGGAAGTTCTTTTATATATATATATATATTTACATATCTATTTTTGTATATGTACCCGTACATGGGAGGATCACATACACAGGGATAGCACCCTACAGAGGAGGTCCAGGAGCTGTACCTGTTTGGATTTGTACTTTAGGCAGAGCAGCCTTCCTGGAGTCAGTAAAGGCCAGGGAGCTGATTTGCATCCAGAGGGGAAGTACCCTGTTATGCTTGCACAGTAAAGTGAGGTTTACATGATGGATGTCAGCTGTGGATTGCCAGCCTGCTTCCCTGGGTAATTCGTTAGTTGTCATTCCCTCCTTCCCAGCCTCACCTCACCTAAAAGCCAAAATTACTACTGGGGTTTTGGTCTTTGTCAGCAGACATTATGAGCAGGATTTAGAAACTGAGAATTTAATTAGCTGCTGAAGTCACTTACCGATAACAGTAGCATATTGGACTCTTTATTTGATAAAACCCTGTCAGGCATTTTATGTGTAGGGAATGAAGACTAATGCTCTTATTTCTTGCAACTTACAGTCAGGACCATTAGACATACTTTAGAAAGGGAAGAGAAAAAAAATGAAAATCAAAAATAAATTCCTTGGACTTCTCATTTTCTGTTACCAATGCCGTTTCTTTATCATTGCAAAATATATTTTAGTTTGCATGTTTAGCCCTTTTTCTCTGTGGGCTGCTTCCCACTCCAGCAGCTCCAGGAGGCTCTGGGGGATCGGTGTGTGCTTATGGCTGTCCCCTGCTCTGACAAACTCACTCATCTGTGGTGCTGTCAACAAACGCAGCCCTGCAGATGTTCTGAGAGGCAAATCAGCCTCTTCTTGTAGGCAGCACCTTACCCACGCCAAAATGAGATTTATACAAAAATGTGCTTTTTTACTTTATGTATGTGGGATATTTTTTAGGCACGGGAGTGGTTTATTCGCTAGCTGTAAAGGCTAACAAGGCACAGAACGCATTTCCGAGCCGCTCCTGTCCCGGTTAAGGCTCTGACACGACCCTCAGTGAGGGCTCCAGCACGGGATGGGTTCAGTGCGCACCTTGACGAGAGCAGTCGATGTGGGAGCAGTGACCTATTGAGCTCCACACAACAGCGAGCACAGCAGCTCCTGTGCAGCCTGTCCTGGGGACGAGGGGGTGCAAGCCCGGGGTTGTGGCGGGGGAGCCGCCCGTGGATCCCGGCGGAGCTCCCGCATCCCGCGGAGCCGGGATCCTGCGGCTGGGGCTGCCGCTGCTCGGGGCTCCGTCCTCGGCCCTGGGCTCCTCCTGCCCTGGGCTCCTCAGCCCTGGGCTCCTCCTGCCCGGGACACCGCGTCCCGACCCGTCCCTGGCCGGGGAGCTGAGCCGCACACGCTGGGAAGTCAGAAGAGGAGTCCTTGAAAACACAAAGGAGCACAGTGGGCATCTTACAAGATGAACAATGGACTACGTGGGCCAATTACTGCCAAAAAAAGCAGGGGGTTGGCGCTTCTTAAGGACTGAGAATACAGAGGAATATCTACATTTTGTTCTCAAAGCAGAGCTTAAGAGAGATCTAAATGATTCATGTCCTTTGCACTGGCTCTCTGCATAGGATTAAGTTTGACCCTGTTAGCATCCAGTCATTTATAAAGAGAGCATTAAAAAAAAAAATCACCATTTATTGATTTGCATCTCTCAAGGGCCCACAAATGACTTCACATTTCCTCTGAAACCAACTATTAACTTTTTGCAAAAAATAAAAGACTATTTTATAGTAAACACATTTCATATTACTGTATGTATTTTTTTCTCTAGGTAAATAATCCTGCTTTTCTCTGTTAGTAACAGTTTAGCTGATGTGTGTTTTACAGCTTCTTTTAAGTGCAGCCGTGCTGAATGACTAATGGGAGGGGATTATTGGAGCTCTGGAGCAGTCACAGACGTGGCCTGCACAGCTGTTACAGACACCCAGAGCCGGGCAGCTGAGATGGGAGCAGTTTGCTCATCACTCCCACAGGATATTGATCCTGTCTCAGCATGGCAGGTGCAGCTGAATCCTTCAATCCTTTGAAAGCCTCAAAGACCTTTGGCCTATAAGGTTTCATCTGCCTGCCCCAGGCTGAGCTCAAGGAGAGCCTGACCCACGGTCTAAAAGGATAGATGGATAAAAGGGCACGACCTTGACTGTGCCTGTGGCATCTCCAGCCACGCTGACTACGGAAGGATGGGTAGTTTGCATCCTCAGAAACCTTTCTTCAGGGCTGGAGCAGGATCAGCAGCAGACCTTCATCTGAACGAGATCAGGCGATAGCTGCTGTGGGTTGCCTGCTACTGGGTGGGCAATGGGAGAGGAAGGGTGGGTTACACCACTGGAGGAGCGTGAGGGAATGTGGCTGTGGGCCATAAATGAGTTGCTGCTTGTCACTGCAGCTGGAGCAGTTAATACAAACAATGATCTTAAGTTCTTCTACTGTCACTGAAATGCTTCTTTCATCTAGAAGACACCACACCATGGTTATAGCTATCTGTTACATTTTTATCGCTAACATGACCAAGAGTGCTGAGTTGAGGGAAGGGCACATGCAGAAAAATGACATCTTTTTCTCCATTCTCTGTAAGGAGCGTTTGGTAGCATGGGCTGGCTGCTTCACTTACAGACTGTGGTGAAGAGGCAAGGTGGTTTCCAGCTATCCCCAGTCTGAACTTCCCTTTCTCCAGATGTGAAGCTGAGATGACACTTTGTCCTTTTGAAGTGCTCTGAAATGTGTGGCTTTCTGTTTGACATCTAAATGTTATATGTGATTACATGGACTTGTAAATATAGGAAATTTGCCATAACTGTGAGCTTACAAAATTGTCATGTTTTGATTCATAGTAGATGTAGTATTAAGCAGTTGTTATCTTCACCTCTGCTTTTTAGGTAAGCAATTAGGCAATTCCAGCATGTCCATGTGTTTAAAATGGACCCCTTTTTCACCACTTATTTTCCACACATTTTGAATGTAAAAATAGAATAGTCGGGGTCTGCTAGGGGAAGAATGATATACAAATGTATCCCTTCAGATAAAAATACTTAAAATATGAATAAACGGGCAAATTCATGTAAAAAAGAGAATGGCTTGAGAGAATGTGGGGGAGGGTTAATAAAAATATGTTTTTGTCAGAAACACTTTTCTGCCAAGAATTCTATACACTATTTTAATTATTAATTATTCACTTCACACAGGAGACAAAGCAAGGTTTTGAGGTTTTAGAAAAAGAGTGTTTTACTTCCTTATAAGTAAGGAAAAAGGGCTAACAGGGCTGCAGCCATTTGAATAGGCTGCAAGGTCACCCAGAGAGAAGTGATTTCAGCTTTATTAAGAATGTGAAAAAAAAAAAAATCCTAACTTAGCCTGGGAATATTAAGAGACAAACTGCAGTTGCCTAAGAGAAGAGAATTTTGATGCATGGGGCAGAAAGGAATGATCAATGGTTCATAAATATAATAGTGGTAAACACAGTGACAGGAGAAAAAAATGTATGTGGCTAATATGATTGTTACAAATTTAGTAGCTTTTGCTGAGAGATCAGTTATAGAGGATTTAAGAACAAGGCAAAAAAAGAAAAGGAAAGTTTTTTCAATAGAAGATAAATGTGAAAGCTTTGAAAACCACCAGAAAGGAGTTAGGTGGAAGAAGCACAAAGAAGTATGCTGCATTAATCCTGTTGTAGAATCATTTTGTATTCCCTCATCTTAATTATAAGGCATATTCTCAAAACTCATTTATGGCATCTTTCACCTTCATAGAGGTCAAATGCAAATATGCTGGAGGGGAGGTGAGGGAAGAGCCAGGTGGAAGTGAAAATGTAAGGGCAGGACTCAAACTGAAGGAAATTGAAAAATAAATCGTGGGTTGGCAGGAGAGTGCAGACTGGAGAGCAGCACAGAGGATCTGGGAGGAAGGAATGAAAAAGACACTGCACCAGAGCCATCTTTGCAGGAGAAGGACCAAATACATTCCTTGTTGAGATGAAGCTTGGCAGAGCTTACTACAGCATCAGGTGCTGACGTCTGGTGTTGGAAAAGAGGAGGCAGAAGCAAGGCAAACTGTGACAGACCAAGCAGGGAGTCTGAAGGCATCTGTTTCCCAGCCTTAGCAGGAAGATGGGTGGATCAATGCTGTGCGCAGTGGTCAGGTTCTGGCCACTGGCAGTGGCAGCAGGCGGGGGCTGTGTCCAGCTGGGCTGGGCAGCAAGGGGACAGTGGGGCTTAGAAGCACTTGAAATTTGGTGGTGGGACAGGAGTGGCAGAGAGCCATCGTCCCCAACACTGCAGTCCAGTTTTGATTTAAATTGTAGTACACTTCCAATAAAAAATAGACTTGAGAAATATCATTTGGATTCTTGATAAATCAACCTCGTTGTTTTCCCCCAAACTGACTCTTTGTTCTTCTCTGAGACAAGTGTTTCATTTACACTGACCAAGGGATGGACTCAATCTCCGCATGTGTTGCTGGGGATGTGGTGGTATTTGAATTATGAAGCTCTGGATATGAAGAAATGGAGAGATTCGGGTCCTTTTTGGCTTGTCTTTTCCACACTGAAAAGTATTGCTGCATCTGTGGATAAGTGTAGCCTCCTCTGAGTCTTCCAGAGTATTTAGGACTGGATGGATATTGGCTTCACACTTAATTGGAAATGCTGGGGAGAGGAGTTGGAGGCAGGAAACAGGGAATCCACTTTTGGTTCTTCACTTTCTCTGTATTTAAGTGTTCCTTTCTGATGGAGCACAGATGGTCTTAGATTAAGGAAAATACATGGCAGAACTGCAGGCCAGGCTGAGACTGGGAGTTAAGCTTGACATAAAATAAGCAGAAGGCTGTAATTAGCTTATCAAGAGCATTAGGCACCTGGTGGAGGAAAGCAGAGATGTAATGCGCAATGTTGCTATAGAACAATAAAAAATACTGAAATCTCTTTTATGAAATGTGGAGGACTTTTCACTGCTGACTTCCTCTTCCAGCCTAGCCTGGTAATTTCTGGAAGGTCCTACTTATTCTTGGTTATTAGCGATTTATCAAAAATGGCCTTTTTCTGACAGTTTGTGATGTTGACCACTAAACCCCATAGAAGCCAGAGAGTCTGAAGGTCAAAATCTATGTATGTTGCCAACAAACCTTCCTGGGAAGCTTACACCATACTTGCCTGTGCACCATGTGAACTCCCTGATTGCAAATATCAGTCATCTCACTGGTCCCTCTCGTTCTTTCTGCCCGTTTTTTGCAGCCGTGTGCTGGGTTTCACCTCTGTGCTAGGATTTAGGCCCACTGGGAGAGAATTGTCTTTTAATTTCCGACAAAAACGCCTACCAGTATGAAGCTGAGTAGTCCACGTGCTTCTGCAGTACATGTCAAAATCATAGTAGCAACAGGGTCTGGATCTTTTTTCTAGGTGTGCTAGAAAACAAATAGAAATTCTCACATGTGTCTGATGAACTGAATAGGGAAAGTACAAAGACTCCGTTTTAGTTGAGGGTTTAGAATTTTTTTGCCCATATTATTGAAGCTCTAAAAAACAATTACTTTAAATTGGGGAAGAGCAAGAGGGAGAGTCTGGTTTCACTTAAGTTCCTTTGGTTCAGGCAGGATCTCTGTTTTCAGCCTGCCTTGCAAAACTTTCCCAATCTCTCTGGCTTGCACAAGACTGGCCTTGGCTCATTAAAGTAGTCTCAGAGCTTTCATTTGGTCTCAATAATGCAGCTTTCACTTAATTAAAGATTTCCAGTGCCTTTTTTTTCCCCTTTTGGTTGTACTACACCAAGCCTAAGTGCACAACCAGAAAAGAATTTTGATAGGATAAAGTAAATCACATGCACATTTATTTGTTTAATTTTGCATTGCCCTCTTTTCTTTTCCAAGCCAAGGCAAGACTCAAACTATCTTCAACCTCTTACACAATTTTAATGAGAATATATTGCATTGTTTGTCATCTGAAGGAGTATTAGCACCCCCCAATGCATTAGATGTGATTTCCCTAAAGAAAAATAGAAGGCACAGATCAGTGAAAATGTCATCTTAGTTCTTCATTAGTCTCTTTAATACTGCAGGAAGTGCTGATTTTGATTCCTGAGTCTTAGCCTAATTGTTGTAAGAATCAGATCCAAATTGGACAGTTCCTCAAACTTTTTTTAGCTTCTTCTCAAAGCAAACAAATTAATGCTGAACAAGTATATTCAATGATGTAACCTAGAGGGGAATAAAGAATGCAAGACTTCCCCACTTTACAAAGCTGGTAATACATAAACATTTCACATGTGCTTCAGTGATTGCATTTTTGGTTTGAAGCATATATGGAAAGATTGTTTCATAGCTTAACCCTTAATGCAGATGCACAAAATTGCACTCAGCTGATGGTATAGGATTTGTCCATAAGCAGAGGGGGAGGGAATGCAAAAAATGTATAGTGGAGAACCCTTAACATCTCTCCATAAGCAGTGAGCTTCAAAGAGTTACAATGGCAAGGAAACCCAGAGCAGAAAAATGAAGGAAAACAAAATCGCTTTGCTTGATGCAGAAATACAAAGGAGACTATAGCCATGGTAAATTGATTTTGTACTGAATATGGGCTGGTCCATTGGAGGGGGGTTGGAACCTCCTACTCCAGAAATCATTGTGTAAAACAGTAAGAGGAGGCTGCTTAGAAGTCTTGTCACATCTATCAGCAGAGGCCACAAAGAAGAAGGAGGGATTTGGTTCTGAATGGCGACTCTGCCAAAGAACATAAAGGGGTGGAGATGGACATCTTTTGGCGGTAGAGGAGCCTCGGGAGAAGAATTGCCTCCACTATATCAAGGGAAACCATTGCTGTGACTACATTTGTTGGCTCACTTCTTAGAAATAGTTTGTTGTACCTTGTTTGTATCAACTGAAGAAAAGAAACCCCAAAACAAAGCCTGTTCTTTACAGAATAAACAGTGCTGGTGCTATGAGAAATAGTGCTATGTGATACCCACCTGGCCAGTGACAACTGCACCTGCCTGTATATCAGCTGTACTTATATTCCTGACCTGTGCTTGACTGCAGTGAAAATTTTCTTTAATTATTTTCCCCTCAGTGTATTTTAACCTCTTTATTTAGTTATTTTATTGATTTAACATATAATCTTATGTCTCTGTAATCTCCAGTACATTTTGTAAATGTTTGTCATCCTAAGCTGTAAACTGAATGTGACATGGCAAGAAACCAAATTCTACTGTGGCAGTTAATTACCCAGTGTGCTGAAAGTCTCATCTCAGTTTCTGTATGCTTTCAATCTTCACGAATAGGAAAAATATTGTCATCTTTCCCCAATATCCTCTCTGCTGTTCTCCAGATCCAGATGTTGTCATTCATTCTAAACTGGCTATAGGTGAGAGCTTCAAGGTCTTTTTTCACTATCATCCCAGTTTACTGAGACTGTCAATTTATATTTGGCCCCATCCATGCTTTTTCATGCTTAAAAGCAATTGCTTTCAAAAAAAGATAAGCATTCCCATATAGAACTTTCAACTAAATCATTGCACTGTTAAGCACTTTCAAGCAAAAGGAAGTAGATCACCAGCTAAACGAAATCATTGTCAAGACTGACATTTTTCTTTACATAGAATGATAAAAATACAAACATTAGATAGTGGAAACAGAAATGCAGTGCCATCTTTATCTCTCTTCTTCAGAGCTGTATCTTCCTTCCAAAGCATCGTGTTGGCATGTTCATCTAACATTGCTGTGTAAATATGTAACTGCCAAAGCTCAGCATACAGGCTCAGCAGAGTGTGCACTCCTTTCTTTATCATTATGGACAGCTCTGCTTTCCAGCGTCTTTGTACCCTTACTCTGATTCCCCTCTCTTTGGGGAGAAGGGAATATCCTTGTGGCATTGCATTAGTGCTTGCATTAACATTAAGGGTCTTCCACAAACCTTCTTATCACTGTCAGTGAGAGGTTTACCCCACTCTGAATCAGCCCATTAAGCCAGCATCTCTCTTGTCCTTGGTTAATGTGCATTCTCCTCTTGCTTTTTCCCATGTGCCCCCTTTGGGTCTCAGAATAATCCCATCCCTGATATAATAAAATTCTTCTGGTTACGAAAACCTCACAATGAGTTATGTGGCTGGTGAGCTGTGACCTTTCCCTTTTGTGTGGTTGTGCTCTGTTGTCTCTCAGTGCTCTGCCATCCGCTGCTACCTGATGCCCCATTTATTACTGCACTTAACTTATAATGCATTTTGACAAGGCTTTACCTACACAGGCTTGCACGGGGAGTCCTGGGCTGCAGTGGAAGCTCACAGGTCCTATGAAAACTGCAAATTTGGATGACAAAGTTCCATTATGTTAAAAAGCTCAAATTCTCCTCTCTGTGGGGTTCGGCATCAAGTTACAAATGTTTTACAGCAGAGTTACTGAAAATACACTTAAAGCTGTGGCAAGACAATCTGCTTACTTCAAATATGAATTTTAATTTGACAGCACCTAAGACTGAGCCAGCTGCTCCATTGTAACATGTTCTTGGTACACTAAAATTCCTGAAGAGCTGAAAAAAGCTGTAACCTGTACATGACTGTTGTTTATCTTAGAAAACACCATTTTGGTTTTAGTACTTGGTATCAAATGTTCTTTACTAAATCTTTAGACAATCGTCTTTATTAATAAGACCTTAGACTTGTACAGTGCTTCCATTTGGGTACGCTGTGGAAACTGTGATCTGTTAAGCCTCATACAATGCTCCTTTCAGATAAGGGAATGCATAGTCTGGAGTTGTAAATTCCTACCTGACGCTGCAGAGAGGGGGGAGTGTCAGATTTACAGACCTTATGTTGTTTAATGGAATCTCCTGCAGGACAAATGGAAGTTGAAGGCACAAAACCTCAAATTTCTTTTTATAGATGAGACTGTGGCTATGCCCCAGGATGTCAGAAAGAAGAGGACAGGATGCATGGAGTCTTGCCCATTGTTCTAATCTCTAACCCCACTCCCTCACGCACCACTGATTCAGTGGATGTATTTTGTGACACTAGCAAAAAAATGCTGTCTAAGAACTCATTTGTGCTAGACAGGAAAGTTTTTGGTCTGCAAGAGAGCAAAGGTCAGTGCTCATCTCTGCCTCTGACATGCTCAATGGCTTTTCCTAGTCAGTTGACCTCTCTGTGCATCTAGTTTTCCCTTCCTCCCATGTGCCTGTGTTTTCTGTTTGATTGTAAGTGCTCTCAGACAGAAATTCTCTCCCACAGCATGTTTGTATATTGCCTAGAAATATGGGGTCACAATCTCAGTTCACTCCTCTATGTGCTTCTATAATACAAGTAAATAACAAGGGATTTTGAAGCTGTGAAAGAGAAAATCAGTAACATTGACCACCAAAGAAGAATTTACAGCAGCTAAGAACTTTCTCTGAAAGAGTAATATTTGCAGTTGAGAGCAGATTGTGCCCTTAGGCACAGACACCCAGCTGTGGTACAGGAGCTTACCCGCTTGCTGCAGAGCTGTGCACAGGAGGAAAACTGTGAAGCACTTTACCTTGCATCTGAGATACAGGAGGACCATGAACAGGGTGAGTTACCATGACTCAGCTGAGGTACAGAATCTCATTTGGGCTGAGATAACTTGATCAAAAAAGCAGAGCTCCCTTACCTGGGGTCTGGGGCCCTGTTCTGCCAGGTGTTAGAGTGGTGCTCTGTCCAGTTGTGCCTGGAAACATAAAGTGAGAGGACAGACTACTCTAAGTCAACAAGGCTTAAGAATGAAACCAAACAAAACAAAGTCAGTCTTCTGAAAACACTCCTCCCTGTCTCTCGGTTGAATGCTGACGGACACCAATTTTTTGTGCAATAGGTGAACCAGGGCAGAGGAATGTACCTCAGACTGTTGCATTCCCCTTTGCAAGGATGTGATAACAGTCCGTGAGACAGAATCATGAATATCCAAAGATGGTATTATTTGGAACTGAGTGAAATATCCATTCTTAAAATGCACACATCCTTCTTTTGATGGATTATTCCATCCTTACTATGCCAGTATGAAGCATCCACTTCTTCTCTGGCATGAACAGAGTGAGCAATTCACTTTCAATTCACTGTGTTCAGCAGCCAATAAATGCCAGGCCAAAAGCAGTCCCTGTACAGTGAGATGCTGACATTTGTTTGTAGAGAGAGGGTCTGACTCAGAGATTAAGGTTATAGGAACTGAAATTCACTGATGGATTTTTTTCACTTGTTTTTTTTGTTTGTTTGTTTGTTTGCCAACCTCCATCTTCCAAGTGCTACTTGAAGTGTTATTTGAGGTCTTTCCCAGCTGGGTTACTGTCCAGCCACTCCAGAAGAGCCATGTGTCTGGGCTGGTCTTATTGTTAGGCACTACTGGTTTGACTGGAGCAAACAGCTCGAGTTTTGCCACATCTTGAAGGATCTGAGATCACTTAAGGGAAATCAATTAATAATTTGATAACACACAATGCAATTCCCTTCATCCAAACCCCCTCCTCTCCCCGCAATGAATTGACTGAATTCTGTGATCATTCCTCATACCTGTCACTGCATGCAGCAGTGGTCTGCAATTCCTATACTGCAGTGTGAAGCAGAACTAATTATTGAAGTTTGGCATTCTGTTCTTTTGGTATTAGTTATCTTTTTATCAGACATGCTTATCACAGTTTTAATAAATTACCAGTGTTGGAACTTCAGAAATGGCCTCTAGGGTATTAAGCTACTGTTCTCTATTATAAAGAAGTTAGATTTCAAAAAGTTATTATTTATGGAGCACTGTAAATTTTCCTTGTCCTCAAGAGACAAAAACCAATGCTTCAAAAAGGGAATTTAACTTTCCACTTTTAGACTAAAACAGCAAGTATTTATGGAGAAGTTCTGGAGGATTAAATAGGGAAGAAATAGCAAAAGTGTTGTAGAAATGTTTTCACTGTAAACATCATAGAAATAGAAGAACCTCTTCATGGATTTTCTGCATCCAGCCTACAGAACTTCTTTGAAAGATTTTTTTTCTTCTAAGTGCTGTAAGACCCAGCATTTACCAATTTTTTTTAAATGTTGCAGCATTTGCCCAGAGAAGGGTAGATCTACACTGCTGCTATGTTATGTATACACTACAAAGTATATAGAAACATAGGGAAACACTTGTGAAATGGATTTGCCATTATCAACAAGAATCTATGGGTGATATTTTAGAGGTCTGAAATCTGATTGTCAGTATGTATGGAAAGATTGAGGTTGGCATCTTGTAGGGGAATGAATCAGCCTCTGAGCAGCCACTGCGGGAATGACTGCACCCCAATTTAGCAAAGTCCCTAAGAATGTGGTTAAGCTAAACTGGTCCAGTAGGGTGTGTAAATATGTGCTTTATTTACACAGAAGTTGGCAGATTCTAAATGTAGGGCAGAAACATAGTCCCTCCATGTTCTTCTCTCCCCAGACTTGAAGAAAAGCTTCCATATCTTGCTGTGAAATGAGCTGATCCAAAAGAATTTTGTGAATGTAAATAAGAGATGAAGAGATTTTTGGCCTGTATATTGAATCTAGGAAGCAAGTTTTTGGTGTGGATTTTTTTTTTTTCCAGAGGTACATTTTTCTGAACATACTAGTGCCTTGTACAGTTGCTGGAAAGGAAGCTGTAGATAAATACATTGGGAAAGGAATAACTCTGCCAGCTCGGGTCTCTAGCACACAATAGCTGTCACAGCACAGCACCTCCTGCCCTCCTTCCTCATGCATAACTCAGCAAAGGGTGATGTGACTGGCAGGCTCTGCTCGGGGTGCCCTCGCAGCACAAGCAGAGAACCAAAATCACCTCGCATTCTGTGGGCAGGTTGAGAAGTCTCCTGTGGGCGCTGCGGAGGGTTGATGGAAATGGAAACTCCTGCGTCAGCAATCCCTGCACACCCGAGCCTGGGACACAAGGTGCTGCTTTTGCTCCTGCTTCTGCATCTGCTGACAGCAGCAGAAACCTGGGGAACACAGTACCTTCTAGAAAAAGCTGGCATCTCACAGAATCAGGACCTGATTTGGGGGTGTTTGCTTGTTTGTTTTGTGGTGGTTTTGTTTGTTGAGTTTGTTATTTTTTTCCAGTAAGCTTGTACTTGAGGAATTTTTTGTTTCCTTTCAAACATATACAATGTGCATTCTGGTATTACGCATTTTTCCCCTAAGAGGAGAGAACAACATGGTTGTGGGTCTGTCTGCAGGCATGCAAGTGGTTTGCATGGAGCACTTGTTTCATGGAAGTGAGGTTGGTAATAGATGGATAGGTTTGTAATAAAGCACCTCAGATAGGTCTAATTAACAATGGGTTTAATTGATAAATATGCATGTAACATATTCTTGTCCAATCTTAACTTTCCAGGTTTAAAGCAATGTTTTGGTTTTGCATGAAAACCTGCAACCTCTATTGTGCAAGTACAGTGCGGGGATTAGTGTATGCTTAATCTATAAATCCATATTATGGTGTTGAAGTATAAATTTCTGACCTGAGTGTAAAAGCTGGTCCATAGAAGTCTAAGAGATTTTCACATTAACAGTTGAGGATGCACATAACTATTGATAACAGGACTTGCTAGTGACAGGCAGGTACTTTGGAAGCCAACACTGGGATGTGCAGGTAATTAAATAAATGTATCTAGAAAGCTTCTCTCAGCAGTGCATGCTGAATAACTGATGTGACAGCACATGATGAGCTAGAATACTGGAGCACTGTTGATCTGCAGTCGGAGCTGGTAGCAAACTGTGATGCTTATAATTTATTGGAAGAGACATTAACTCTTTCTTTCTGTGTCTGGATGTGACCTCTGAATATTCAGATATACACTGAATAGGCTTAGCTGCTGTGGCCCCTTCTGTTAATTTCTAGCTGGGCAATGTCGCGCTGGTTACATGTGGTTGTACACACAAATACTTCTCTGTTATTGTCTCCTTCGTGGGTCTTGTAAAAATGCAGATATAGTACACAAACATGCAATTTTTATTTTTTTTTAATGATTGAGAAAATCTGCCTGCATAGAACTCAAGAAACAGAGACATGAAGGACCAGCTGTCCTTGCAAACAGGCTGAAGGAAGGCACTTTTATTTTCATTTTCAGTTCAGGGACAAAGTTGCTTGTCCTCTGGTGTCTGTCTGCACAGGTGGCTGGGCAGTACTGCCCATGGTTTGCATGGCTCATCTTGCACAGCAGCTGCAGCCCTGAGCTGTTCCCTTCATATGGCACATGAATCTGGGTACCCCCGTTCTGCAAATGGGCCATGTGGTTATAGAGTAGGTCTTCAAAGTGGCTGGAAACACTGTTAGAAACTGCATTTCTTCTGGAAATGCGTGAGGGAAGAAACACTTCAGAGTTTCTAAGGAGGTAGCATGAGAAGCTGGAGTGCTCTCTATAAGGATATAATGGGAGGAACTGCTGATCCCCTGACAGCCTAAAAAGCTGTTTGCTTGGCTGCTTAAGCATGTGGCTAGTACATACTATCCTGTATTTGGATATAGCCCTGCTCCCAGGTTTGTCATGTCTTCATCCAGACTGTCTTCCACAACCCATGCTGTGAAAATTGTTTTATTGCATATGGGTCGAGAGATGTGTACTGCTTTTGACTGACAGATGTAGCAGGACATATAAAATAATCCCAGATGTGTTTTCTGGGGCTGGGAAACTGAAATGTCTCAGACAACTGAGAAAATTAATCATAAATTCAGGATGATATCCCAACAGAGTGACCAAAAACATCTGGTGGATACAGTTTGTACCTCATCCAAGTGTGCAAAGGCAGTTAAAGCAGTAAAAAAAGAGAAAAAATAATTTAGTTTATTGAGGGAGAGGAGGAAAGGGAGGGGAAGCACCTAAGCTATTGTTCAAGAACCTGGCTTTTGAGAAGCACTATGATCAGGTAAGGAAACCAAAGTACAAAGCATCTCTTACACTGCCATGGCATTGTGCAAGTGTTAGTAGATCTGTGCCTCACTGATAAATATATGGGTACACGCAGGTACACCCCGGAGAGAGAGATCTTTCTGAAAGTTGCTCTTCAAATGTCCAGTAGTTTGATCCTGAGGCAAAAAGGATCAAAGGCAGAGGAGGAGCATATGTTCATCTGTGGAGGAGGGGCTTTGGTTGGATACACCAGGGAAAGGACACAGACTACCAACATCCCACAGGGAGTTTGCATAGAGTACCCCAAGGCAACAGAGGTGACAAGGGTGGGACATTGTGAGCTGAGAAGACAGCTGATCAGTCAAGTAAAGAAACCAAACAATGCTGGCGAGCTCATGTGAAAGCCCCAGGCTCAGAGGTCTGAGCCTGGCCAGGTCCAAGCCACAGGCCATGGCCACAGATGTGTGCAGGCTCCTGGGAGTCCAGCACAAGGCCTGGTCTAGTCTGTAGGTCAGCAGACGTTGCAGTACAAATATTTAAGTGCACATTAGCTGCTTGGCTTTGCAATTATACTTTTATTATTGTCAAGATGTTCTGCTTTTCAGGGTCATGAATATTTTCTTTGAGTCACCAGAGGTCATTGGAGTTACTCAGCTCTCAAGCTAGCTCCTCCCTGTCCTGCCAAAGGCATGTGTGGGACTTGTAAAACATGCTCTGGATTGCCATATTGCTTAATTATCCTCTTAGTGCTAATGAAGTGCACCCTGACTAATGGTGTAGGCACAAACAACATGTTGCCATAATTTGGGCCATCACCAAGATCATCTTTATCACTACTCATCAAGGTAGTGCTTCAGAAGGCTGAAGGGCAATGTGCCTAAGGAGAAAACATTTAGGCACATTAGAACATAGCTGGAGTAGAGCGGCGCTCTGACTAGAGCTATGTTTGCAACATGCCTCGAAGTTCTGTGGTGCAGGTGTCTGGCAAGAGGAGCTGGGTGACCCCTGGGAGGCCAAATTCTTCTGTGTTACACTGCTGCAATCCCAGATGACCCAGAGTATTTGGTATTTGCAGAGAAGCAGCATCGATTGCTGAAGCAACCAACAATTTTTGTTTTCATTTTCTCCTGTCAAGCACTGTTAAGGTAAACTAGGCTGTATAATGGAAAGTTCTCTGTCTCTGGTTTTATAATGGGAACAAGGGCCTCACAATAAGTGATCTCTTCTCTAAATAACTTTTTTTTTCTTTTTTTATTAAAATTGTCAAAACTTGATTGAAGGTACAAAGACACTGTGTTTTAATGAGCATGGTCTAGAGCTGAGATTACAGATCAAAATCCTACTGTGCAGTTGCTTTGCCAATGTCAATGGCTCCTGGTAGTCAGCAGACAAAATTCCTTGCTCTCCTATGATGGCTTACAATGTGAGCTCTGTAATCCAGTGACATTCCCTCTTGGGATATGACTGAATGCTCCTTTTCAGCAAGGATTTATCCCAGCTCTCACAAAAACACTTCTGAGGCACAAGCTTTTGGCCTCCACCCTGGATTGGACTGCAGAATATGGGAGGTATTTCCCAAGTGGCTTCCAGGGAAAGACCTGTGCGCGTTTCTCTTCTCATTCCAGATCTTTGCCTATGCTCGTGTGCTTTTTTTTTTTTTGCTTTTTTTTTTTTTTATGAGATAGAAATATCCCTGCCCCAAATGTTGTATATAAGTGTGTTTCCTGGCTGGTTGCGTTTCTTGTAGTTCTGAATAAATGTCTTCATGGACCTGAGGTGGGAGTGGGAAAATTCATCCTCTCTTTTTAGTGGTTTCCCAACTTTCTCCTGCAAAAAACTGGATTTATCCTGTGTCAAGAGGGCAATTTCTACAGCAGCCTAGGGTTTAAAAAGCATATTGGCTGCAGTGAGAAGTTCAAGAAAAGTTCAAGAAGAGTTCATATCCGGACCGAACTTTGAAGCTATTTCCTTTGTTGGTAATGGACTGAGGAAAATAAAGAAACCCTGGCTCTGTTAAGGGAGCTTTGGATCTTTATCTGAACTTCATGAGCCTGGCCTTTCCCTGTGTAACAGAGCTGTTTTTCTGGCACTCAGAATGATGTATTATGTATAGTATAGATATTTATATGTATTTTCACCTCCAGCTAACAATACCTGCTTGAATTTGTTAGGACTATTTTTAAAAATGCTGAAGGGAGGAAAATTGGGGAGGGCACTGAATAGTTGGATAAGTTGCTAAATATTTTAAATCTAAAAATTCTCTCTAATGCAGCTCTTCTGGTCTTGACTTTTCTTGTCAAGGAAGGGGCCTCTTCATTCTGAAGCAGTCAGAGTTGACTGGGGACCCCACTTGTGCCCTCAGCCCAAATGTGTTTTATTCTACCTCAGGACCTGACCCCACTTGTCTGGCATCACAAATCACCATCAGCCTTTCTCCCCTCTTCCCATCTCTCTGGGTTTCCACCTGTTAGCTCCCAGTCTTGATCCAGCTTGATTCACTGCAGGGTTACTTAGAAGGTGACAATCTTGGGGGTAAATTTAAGAAGACCAAAAGATTTGTGCAGAACTGCTGGACTTTGCTGTAGGGAATTTTTCTTTTTGGCAATAAAAGCTGGGGGTTTATAATGCGCTGTCCTCTTTAAAAAAAATGCGATGACTTGGTGTGTGGGGCTTATGTCTTGGACCTTCCAGCTGAATGATGATCAGAAGTTATATTTACATGTAAATTAAAGTTTGTCCTCTGTAAACATTCCAGTTGCCACTGCCTCTGAACTTCTCATCTATTTATCATTTGTGTGCACTGTGAGCACAGTGGGAGTTAGATACATGTTTACTGTCACAATGCTGCTTTTAAATTGGGCTGCGTAAATTGGCTGGAGATGCTTGCTTTTGTTTGGGGAGGCTCCAGACATGGTAGTTGGTGGCATTCTTGTGTGACTTGTGCATTTTGGTTTTTCAGGCAACGGCATGGGGTTCAGATGAAGACACCAGGAGGTCCTGTCAAAGTAAAGGAAAAACAGAGGTAAGTTTTGCTTTGTTACAATGATGTTATGGGTAAATATATTTGCAACATGTGAAATCCACACAGAGAATGTCTGACACCAGTTGGAGCCTGCAAATTTGCAGCAGTTTGGCTGTACTGCCACGTGGGTGTAAGCACCACCAAGCAAGCCACTTCAAAGGCCCCCCGTCCAAGTTATTACACTTGCTCTGCATGAAATTTAAAGGTGATTTCACTGCTGGAGAGGACACAATTTGTGACACATCAGAGAGCAGAGTGATGGCAGGCCAGGGGTAGCATCCTGCAGAGGAGGGTGAGGCCAGGCAGGCTGGCTTAGCCCAGGTCCTCAGCAATGAGCCACTGGCATTCAGCCACATGGAATTCAATGTTTGCTTGCAGTTGGAGTTCATAGCTGTATAATTCCCTGGAAGGTGGGAATTGAATGTGCTCACACACTGCAATCTGTTCAGGTTGAGTATCACAGAGCTGCTTCAGAGGCAGGTGCATTGTGTTAAACTGCAGTTTGAAGTAAGAATTGCTGGAACTTGCACATGCTGTCCCAGAAGTTCAGAGTTTGCAGGCATTTCTGATCCAGCCACAGGGCCTTTCCACCCTTCTTCTGAGAAGCTAAAACAAAGGCATGTATCTAAAAGCAGGAATTTTTTTGATTTTTCAAATGTGATATTTGTGCTCTTTAAAAATCTTCAGTCCTCAGCTGAGAGGGTGTCCATTGTCTTCAATACAAGACTGCAAAGAGCTCTCAGTCCAAACCAGAGGAGCTGGACAAAAGATAAGACAGAATAAGCACAGTCTTTGCCTAGTCACAGACAATCAAGCAGAGAGTGATTGTGTGGTTGGCCCAAAATGCTGGAATCTGCCACATTCCAGTTTGCTGCTTTAAACACAGGATTATCTAATCTTCCATTGGCCATATTGTTTTTATACAATAAAGTTAATGTGATTACTGTATTAACTTGTATATACACACAAGAAAAAAAAGCTAGCTTGAGTTTTGCCAGATAAGCAACAATTTGCTTCACGTAGCTGTGGAGGAGTATGGATATCCTAGAACATCTGCTAGTTTGAAGTGGAATCTACAATAGGCAGTAAAATTAACATGGAAGCAAAATGAGTTGGGATGGGCAAACCCCAAACACGGCCAGCAATGAGAAGAAGTAGGACAAAATTGAAAAACTCCAAAATCCAAGACATGAGGAATTTTTGAATTTGTATTTGCACTTTAGGTGTGCAAAGAAGGGTTTTCCTCTTTTCTTCCGTGGTAAAGTCTGTGAGATTTAGGTTGTATCCTATTCATGAAGAATTTGTATTTATAACCCAGAAATATTTTGTCAACCCTTGGATAAAGCCATACATGCGACTGAACAAATTCTAGGGTCNGGGAGCTACAAAGGCAGAAGGATTCTGCAGTAGCTGAGCAAACACTGATCTCCCAGGTCTGTATCTAGTCTAACCTGTGTGTCCACAGCTGAGTCCCCCATACATTCACTGTTAGTTACACTGCAGAGAAATGACTCAGCACCAGCTCTTAAATCCAAGTTTCAGTCTAGGCAGCTGCTGAAGTGCTCTACTCCAGCTGACTCCAGATCTGAGCCAGGATCTCTGCCCTCGGCTGGGTAAACGCAGCAGGTGAGGGCAGCACTCTTGTGAACACTTCTGGTTCTGCTGTGCAATGGTGGTGCAAGGTGCAGAGCTCTG
>VYZR01064662.1:0-16054 GCA_013400675.1 Oxylabes madagascariensis
TGATGAATTTTGTTATCTTCACTATGTGATTTCTATTCTGATAAAAAGTCAGATGCTATAATTTTGACTGTGTTGCTTTTCATTTGAGATGATGTTTAGTAGCAGCAACATTTGTGTCCAAAGTAACTTATCTTGTCTAGAGATCAAATCCGAAATATAATTTTACATCAGGAGCTGAGTATTTCAGATTATTTAAAGACAGGCAAGTGGAAGTAAAGACAAATGAAAAAAAAGCAATAATCAGGAGGAACCATGTGGTACTCTTGTAACAATTAAATTCAGTGATCTACTTTGCTGCATTCTGCAGGATGCACAGACTAATCCCTTGTGTCCAGGCTCCATGCCAAGATTAAATTAATGTTCCTAAATTTTTTATTTAATCTGCTTCTGTAAGAAGAGGCCTCAGCAGAGTAAATAGCTGAGTAAAAACTTGAGGATGTGTGAGCATTTTATCCTTTTCCTAACCTCTCACTCAGTGCCTTGCCTCTCGTGTGTTTTTGTGGGCCAAAGGTGGAAGAGTCCTGAGATACCTAAAGCATATCTGAAATTTTACTGTGTGTGTTAGCAAGAGTTTAAGAGCCACTGAAAAGGTCCAAACTTTCCCTTTGAACTCATTTCATAGGCTGCCAATGCCATGCAAGCTCCACAATTATTCAAAGGTAGAATATTGGAATTATTTTATGGTTGTTATTTTTGCAGGACAGCCCTAGCTCCTAGTATTTGGCTCTCCTCTGATTTGCATGGTTGAGTCTGCTGTGTAAATTATGTGCTAGCGAGTCCAAAGCTCCTGGTATAGCTCTCAAGTTAGAGCTAACTCATGCCTTTGATTCAAAAGAAACAGAAAAACTGATTGATCATTCACTGTATGCTTTGAATTAGCTAATAATGCCCCAAAACAATGCCTTTAAAATTTTTCAGGGAAATAATAATTTAATAAATTCAACGTTTTCCAAGCTGCTTTATCTCAGAAATTATCTGCCTTGATATAAGGCCCTAGGGAAAGTAGTTTAATTAAAAAGTAAGGTTTTCTGTCAGTCTGCTGAGTCCTCTGCAGACTAAACAGCTGCAGATTTTCTACTCTGAATGTGACATGGTGGTGTTCATTTTCTTATTTATCTCTGTGTATCTCACAAAGGAGCCAAATCTAGCAGGTCATGTTGGAACACCTATCCTGCTGCAGAAATTTTTGTGTTAGGTTTGATGTAGGACTGTAAGAATTCTGTAAGCAATATATGTTTGCTAACCAACCTTCCTAATTCTTGGTCTCTATTTAATTTGAAAATCTTAGGAACATTGTACATCATAGCTACTTTCACATATTTTATTAGCATTTGTTTTTTAACTGCTCAGTAATACTTAGTGGCAGGAAATTATTGCAAGCATTGTAATAACCTTCTTAATTTTACGTGCAGCAGAGAGACCTCTAGGTTGCTCTTTTAAAAATAGGTCCACTTGTTTTTTACAGGTTACGCACAGTAAATTGGGTCAGGGCCTCATAACACAAGTTACCTCCTATTTTTCTCAGTGTAGACCTCACTAATCTAGAGGAGAAATATCTTTGTGACCCATCTTTCAGGCACAAACGTGGAATTAGGGCAGTGGGAGCATCTGGGCCTCTGTGTTTCCTGGGAGTGTCTGAAGCAAAGCGATGTTTGATCTGCTACAGCAGCAGCAAAGCTGCAGTCCCAACTGCAGACTTGCAGCCTCGAGTGAGTACTGCCCGAAGAGCGCAGGTAATGTGTGTGAAGACAACGACCTAGAGGTGTTAGTGATTGTTATTGACACCTGACACCTGTACAAAAGGAGAGCAGAGAATGACCCAGCTGGGAATTGTGTCATTCACAGCTTCACTTGGCTCCTGGAGGATAAAGTTCCTTTTATTAATGTGCTTTTTCCACAGGCTTAACTACGTGGTTGCAGGATTAATTTTGCAAATAATTCATTATAATGTGATATTGTAAAAATTACCAAGGCAAATATTTCTCAGTGATGCTTATGTAACTGTTAGAGACACTGTGCTGTGCCCTATGGCAGTGTAAACTAAATGGGACAGCAGTTCCTGTGTGCTGTGTTGCCGTGTGGCACTGGATGCACTCCTGAATCCATGGGATACTTCCAAACGTGAAACTTGAGGGTGACAAAGCTTTCCATTGGTGCAGTGGAGCATGGAGCTCCACACATTGATTATAAAAACTATACTTTGTGCTACTGTTCTTAAAATCACACTTCCTTTTTTTCCTCTCTTGAATCTTGCAGATTTTAGAAAGAATAAAAGATTAAGAAATGTTTCAATTTGTAGTACAGTGTTAATTTGGTAAGTTTGATTGATGGGAGGAAGGAATGACAGTATTTATATTACTATGCTTTTAGAATAGAGGGTGCTTGCGAAAGGCACACTCAGTAGCTAATTAAGCACATCTTTATGTGCACAAACATTTATCTCCTTGTTACTTATTTTTCTAATTCACCTCGATGTTTATTGCAGTTTTCAAATAAACATCCATCAGTTCTCCATCATTTGAGCTGGAGTGCAGACCTGAGTGGGACGTGTTGTGCATCTCAGCAGTGGGGGATTCCAACAAAGCAATGTGGTCAGATATCTCACTAGACTCACAGTTTGTCCAGAAAAATCACACTTTTTAAGCAAGATTTATGTAAACAAAATTGTAGAGTAGGGAAACTTATTGTGGAGCCAGGAGGAAACCCAGATATCACTGCTGCTTTTATGCTGCCTGCAGAACTATCTTTTTATCCTGAGCAATTGGTCCCTGCTTCAGCAGAAGGATGAAGTCTGGTTCATTTGGTGTGAGCTTATGGCAACAATGAATTACTTGAAGTGCAAGTTTTCCCTTCTTCCATGGAACAGGAAGGGTAGCAGTGGATTTATGCTCTTGCTCTGCAGAGTGTGTTGCCCATAAAATTAGATATGAGGAAATAATGATTTTTGGTATTAAGGCGTGAATACCTCCCTCTATTCATGATTTCAGTATTACTTTCTAGAATTCAGTATTTCAGTGTGAGTTTAATAGCATTGACTTAAATGATCTGGAAAAACATATGTAGTAGTTACTACTTTATTTTTTTTCCCTGTCCTTTCAGATATTTACATCTCTCATTATTATTTTGCCTCCTTTTCCCAAACAACTGCCCTTTCCTCCTTCAAAACATAACCTACTGCATTCTGTAATTATTTAAACAGTAGCTATAGCCTGTGATAGAAAAATTTGTCCAAGCTGTAAAGCTTCCCAGTGGCACAGACTCACTCAAAAGGTCACCAGCTCTGCACTGCAGGAGGTATTTGCAGGATTCCAGCAGAGAAACTTGTATACAGCTATTACCGTGGAAGGCTGGATTAAAAACAAAAACAAAAACAAAACAAAAACCAAACAAACAAACAAACAAANNNAAACTCTTTTTTCCCCCCAAAGAGGAGGAAAAAAAAATAAAAAAAAAAAAAAAAAAAAAAAAAAAAAAAAAAAAAAAAAAAAAAAAACAAACCCAAAACAGAGAAACAGCAACCCCTAAAAAAACTTATTGGTAAATCTGACACTGACAGCATGTTGTGGGTCAGTGCTGTATTCTGAGAAAACAGCAAACTGAGCAGTGTCCCAGCAGGGTGCTCATTTGCAGATGTCCATCCAAGTGGCAGGAGAGATCTTTGCTGATAAATTTTCCAAGAACAACTTGCCTGTGTTTGGATTTCCATCCATTTGAAAAGCCTTAAAGATTCAAATTTGATTCATACTGAGAGTACTTCAATTTTGTTGACAAACTTTTAGTTAGAACACGAGGAAAGTCATGCCACAAGCAAATCTGCATGTTACATAAAATTCTGTGAAGCCTACTGGTGGCATGTAGTGTATGGAGAAGGTTCATTAGTGGTGGCTGTCAGATACTTCTGTTAGGACTTGATGGATCCATAGAGCTGAATTAGGTTCTTGAAGGACACACCTAAGGAAACAGCAGTGTTATTGTCATTCCTGTGCAAAGCTTTAGAGGTCAGTGTAACACCTTGATTGTGGCATTTCTGTCTGTTCTTTGCATCAAAACTTGATATGCATCTGTCCTGAGCAGAGGTTTTATCTCCTTCAAGGTCGGAGTGGATTTCCTATGTGATCCTGGGGCTTTGATTCTTAGGCACTTGGGATCTTCCAGGGTCTGTGTGCTTACCTCAGGGAGTATAAAACAGCAACCTTAATTTTCAATAAAGGATTATCTATGTTGATTTGCACGTTGGAGAAAAACACACATGGAAGTGTAATAAAAAGCTAGAGAGTAATAAAATTAGAACAGCATATGAATGTAAATGAGTAATTTTGTCAGCAGCAAACTAATGAAGCCTAGTCCCCTAGAGGTTTGAGCTTCACATTTGATTTACTGCTACCAAAAAGGTGCAAGATAGAATTGAAGCTTTTCTTCTTGTTGAGCTTTTAGAACACTTTTGTGTGCTATTTGCTGTTCAGTGAGGTGTGACCTCTTTGTCACCCCTATGCTTTTTCTGTAGCATCTCTGTATTGTGAAGCTGCATCATTTCATAGCACTTGAAGGAAACAATCTCTCTAAAACATAGTTGGAGTTAACAGGTAGTTTCAGGAACAAATCCATGGGTGAAGTCACACGCCCAGATGTGTCCTGGACACAGCAATGTGAGCTCCATTCCATAAGGAATCACAGGATTGCCTGAGCATGCAGTTATCACTGAGGTTGGAAAGACCTCTAAAATCACGGAGTTCAGCATTAACCCAGCACTTCCATGCCCATCACTAACCAATGTCCCTGAGTGCCACATTTACATGTCTTTTGAATCCTTCCAGGGACGGTGATGACACAGCTGCCCTGGACAGCCTGTGCCAGTGCCTGACCCACACTTCTGGTGGAAACATTTTTCCTAACATCCAATCTAAACCTGTCCTGGTGCAACTTGAGGCCATTTACTCACCCTATCAGGCATTACACTGGAGGAGAGACTGACTCCCATCCCACTAGAGCCTCCTCTCAGAGAGCAATGAGGTCTCTCCTGAGCCTCCATTTCTGCAGGCTGAGCCCCCCCAGCTCCCTCAGCTGCTTCTCACCAGCCTGGTCTTCAACCCTTACCAAGCTCCGTTCCCCTCTCTGGACTCACTGCAGCCCCTCAGGGTCTTTGTTGCAGTGAGGGACCCAGAACTGGGCGTTGGATTTGGTGTGTGGCCTCCCCAGTGCTCAGTACAAGGGGACAATCACTGGTCCTGCTGGCCACACTGGTCCAGGCCAGGTGCCATCATCCTTTTGGGCCACCTGGGCACACCTGGCTCCGTTTCAGCCACTGTCGACCAGCACCCCCAGGTCCTGTTCTGCTGTGCACTTTCAGCCACTGTGCCCCAGCCTGGAGCACTGCAGGCTTGTGGTGGCCCAGCAATTGGCCTTGCTGAGCGTCAACCAGCCCAGTGAAACAGCATTTGGTGATTCCTGATTCACATACAACTGATGCCTTTTTAAACTATTGACGTCAGTGATGGAATGTCAGAGATCCTACCTTTTCATCTGAAGGTTTCAGTATTCTTGGTGTAGTGAAGGCTGAGGAAGTAGCAGAGGGAGCTGTGAAAGGTCAAATAAGCATGCAGTGTTTTTTTAATCTGAAATTGATTTCAAGTGAATGAGGCTGTGTAGTTATTAAAGCAGTAACATTAAGGGATTATTATTTTACTGCAAGAAGCATGAATCTGATGTTTTATATAAAAGGCAGTAATTTGTAATACAGTTTTATTGATTAAGGCTTATAATTGCTAAATCTTGCATGTAAATATGACTGAATTTGAAACATTGTCTTTATCAATTTCCAAATTGGTTATGTTTCAGAAATTATGAATCAGTAGCTTTTTTTCAGGCTATTATAATTTTTACAGAAGAAATTATATCCTTATTATCCCTGCAGTAGTAACATATGGATTGACCAAGGATTTCAAACTTAAAAGAATGTAAACTTCAAAATTAATAGGTGCTTATGGCTAATGGTAGTCTGAATGATTTGAAGAAAAAACACATCCAGATTTTAGTTAAAACATGTATTATAGTGAAACTCTCAGCAGAGTTCAACCCTGCAACCAGAAGGTTTTATAGGGAGCAACAGGAAGCCCTCAGAGTGCACTTCCTGGCCTAGGAGAAGAGATATTTTCCCTATGCCCTAGTAATTGATATAGGATTCCGTGAATGTGCTTCTACCTTTACATGGTGTCACCAACTTATCCTTTTTTAAGCAATTCAATGCTACCACCATTGATCACAAAATCCTATATCTGCCAGCTCCCAAATCCATTCAAATGAAATGCAATTAAGAACAAAGCACAGAATTTTGCTGTGTTGTCTATTTGGAGAAAAACATTGTCCCAATTTGCACTCTCATTATTTCAACTTTGCAAAGGAGAAGGGAGGAAGGTGGTGCCAAGATCCTAGAAGTGCAGTGGTGAGTCTGAGTAGGAGAGAAACCCTGCCTCCTTTTCCTCCAATGAGTTACAAACCCATACTTACCTAAGACCCTAGTAGGATAAGCTTGGCACAGTTCCCATTTGCATCATGTAGGTCTGGGATTAGCTCAGCTGGGTTGAAATAAAGCCCTGTAGCTCTATTTAATAATGAGATCTAGTATCTGTTACGTTTTAAAGACACTGTTTCTAATGCTTAATAATAGTAGTTCTATATATCTGTCAATGTGTGTGTGTCTGGCAGTGGACCTTACTTAATTTTGTGCTTTGTTACAGCTCTTACAACTCTGTTATCATTTCCACTTGCAATACAGCCATTAAGACACTTTTTAAAAAACATCATGATCCTATACATTTAAATTTTTTGACAGTATTAGTTAATTTCTTTGGAAACAGCAGTAGAGCCCTTTTTTTGAAAAAAACCCTCTACCCAGTTTTTAAAAACATTTGCAGTTGTTTTCAAATAAGCAGGCTTCTGTAGCCACATTCTGGAAGTGTATGTGGGTTTTTTGCAGTATGCTTACAAATACCTCACCATACCCAGGCAGCTGTCATTATTTTATCTTTGGCAAATGGGAATATGGAGAAAAAAATTAGAGTTATATTTAAAGCTGGAGTATCTCACATAGGAGTGGGATATAGAGACTTCTGAAATATTTGATGAGAACTAATTGAAACATGTACTGCCTCTATGATTGCTTTGCATTAGGGCTCTGCCTTTGGAGAGGGAAAAATGATAAATACTTAGATTAGGGCTGAGAGAACTTTTTTCTGCCCAGAGCTATTTCTGTTTTTTAAGAACTGTAGCTTGAATGTCTGCAAATGCTACCTTGTTTGCAATCAAACAGTGGATCAATAAAATAATAAACACAAACCACTGAAGTTAGGATTTCTGTTGGTGGATTTTGCATCTGAGGAAGACTTTATTAAGAAACTATGAAGGCCAGACTTTATAGAACACAACAAGCAGTATTTTCCATTAGACTTCCCATGTTTGCACTGGTTTATTTTGTTTTCAGTTAAAATAAAACTGAAATCCACAATATCATTTTAGATGAATGTTTTGTTTTGAAGTTACAAGGAAATGTGAATAATTTTTTTCAAAGGTTGTGTGTGACAGCAGTGGGATGCAATCTCAGTGATGAGTGCCCGTGATTAAAGCTGAACAAGCTGCTTCCCTTCAGCCT
Organism: Oxylabes madagascariensis; assembly: GCA_013400675.1. NCBI lineage: Eukaryota > Metazoa > Chordata > Aves > Passeriformes > Timaliidae > Oxylabes > Oxylabes madagascariensis. Next base: position 7,646 of record VYZR01064662.1, read on the forward strand.
TCTCTTCATCTGGTGCTATGGCCCTTGTGCACAGTTAATTAACACTGTGCAGCCTGCTTTTATTGATGTGCAAGGTGTTAGTCTTTTTGAAAATCTGATTCTCAGGCTAAAGTTTATTGTTTCTTCTGTAGCCCAAATACTTGAGCTCATTGAGTGTCGCTGCTGATGGAAACAGGCACACAACAGAATACACCAAAGTTCATGTGACAACAGCCAAATTTTATTGTTGGGCACCCCGCTTTTATAGGGGCTTCACACTTCCCATGTTTACACATCTGATTGGTTGGGCTCTTAACTCTGCCCAGCTCCCTGACCAATGATACCTCTGCATTCAGGATTGAATGGGACTGCCTAGGGTCCTCAGTTTGAGTTTAAATCCAACCTATCATTATCATACCCGGGGACTTGTTTACTTCTATTCTCTAATGGGCTAGGCTGGTCGAGTTGGTGTCTGTTATGGCCAATTTTATCTGTGCAGCTATAGACCAGCTGTAACTGTCACAATGAGGGTGGACAGCAGAGAGCTTGGAAAAAAGTGCAGCTTTGTCCTGGGAAACTCCATGGCCCTTTCAGACCCCTGGAGGGAGAGGGTGCAGTAGGAATATGTCTAAGCAATGCTTAATGTATGTTTTCAGTGTTCCATAATTACCAAAACAACTGTGTGCTGATCCTTTAAAGACATTCATAGGATTGAGTACAATTGTTAAGTGTGGGATTTGTCTGCCTAAATGTAAGCGCATGTAGCTGAGCAAAGCTTCAGCTCCTGTGTGATGATAGTTGAGGCAATATTCTAAAAATCCTGTGTTTATACCTCAGTGTACCTAATCCCCAGCCTCCCTGCACACATACCCTTGCCATTTTTTATTTTTCACACATAATCAGAATTATGAACTTCAGTACTTTTACAAAGTCACTGTCTGTTCTCTTTTGCAAAAATAAACGATGTATTGTAATAGAGAAAGAGGAGCCAGGCCTGAGTTAGAGGTCATAGATTCAGAGTTAATTTAGAATTTGGCACTTGGCTCAAATATCATTGGCAAGAAGATTTTCAAAAGGCTGCAACTGTAAATTAGAAATAAATGGAAAAGGATTACGTGAGTGAGAGACAGCTTTGAATCTATAATGCATGTTCCGAGACTGACTTGCTCATAAAAGAGCATGTGTTTAATGTGTCATAAAAATATTTAAGTCACGTTGATCTTTGTATAAATATTTCATTTTTAAAGTTGGATTCTGGAGTGGTTAAAAATTAACTCCGTGTGCATATCCTTGCTATCATTATGAAGGAAAAAAAAGGAACACCAGAAATTGAGTCTTTTTTCCCTGTCCAGTCTCATATTCTCACAAGATTCTTTATGTTGTCTTTTGTGACCAAATCAATTTTTTAGTCCTTGCTATATCATCTGTTCTGTTCTATAGTACTTCTCTGAGAGATGCTGTGGATCTATTATACTAGGAAACAGTTTGGAGGCAGAGTGTGCTGCTGCCAAGAAGGCACCCGTGTATGGGGGTGGGTGACTGAGATATCCAAAAGGGACACTTACCTGTGTGTCTTGAACTACTTCTGTTCCAAAGATGATGTATGTCTGTAAATAAAGCAAGATATATTTTGAATGTGCCCATGTGTGCTGGTTTGAAAGNCTGCACCATTAGTTTTTCCACTGTTGGGAAACTAAACTGCAGGAATCTGCACATCTGCTACCACCTGGCAGCTCAAGTGGCTGAAGAAGTGACAGCAGTTAAAAAAAAACACCTCTGAAGTATTATCTATTTTTCTTCTTGCTACTTTCTTTAAATAAATGCAGTCTCTTAATTTAGCTCAAAAATATTTGAGCTCACCGTTACTGTTGGTACCATACGGAATGGCCTCCAGGGCTTTCAGAAATCATTTAGTACAGATAGAGGAAGAGGGAGGAGTGTGCCTGGAGCTGCACTCAGTGCATCCCACTGTGCAAGTACCTGCTTGATGGCCCTTTTGGATACACAATGACCTGGTGCCTGAGTCTGTATTTCCCTCCTCTGGAACAGCAGGTGAAATACAAATGAAGTTTGCAGGTGTCACTCCAGTGCATAAACCTTAGACACCCCCTCCAGTTACGATTGTTTTGTGCTGTTGCTCACAGGTGAAATTTGTGCTTTTAAAATCCATGGGCAAGAAATGCCCTTCGAGGCCATTGTGCTGAACAAAACATCTGGAGAAGGTCGGCTTCGAGCAAAGAGTCCCATTGACTGTGAGCTGCAGAAGGAATACACATTCATCATCCAGGCCTATGACTGTGGATCAGGACCAGGTGGAACAAACTGGAAGAAATCTCACAAGTGAGTGAAAATGAGGAGAAATATATTTTTGCTTTGGCATACATTCACTCCATAGTCTATGTTATTGTCAGGTAGAAAGCAAATAAAACAAAGATGAAACATTGTTGCAATATTCCACCCATTTTTTCATTCCTTTTTCCTATTAGAAAATATATTCCTCTTTGCTTCAGTTAAAGCTTTGGACAGGACTGCATTCAAGTGGATAAATGCATCTCACTTTTGGTTTATATTTTCCATTCTTGCCTTCATGTTAAATACATCCAGATCATAGAAGCTGGCTTTCAATTGATATTTGCAATTTTTAAATAGGTTTTCTCTCTGCTCATCTCATTTCAAATGGTAAGAAAAGAGGAATCATCCCCTTCTTTTAATATGTATATGTCATAAGCTGAGCAGTGTCATGTTGGAATGGTGTCTGACCTCAGCCTTTGCCCAGCGAGTCTTAGAGAAAGTGAAGTCCTTTGAAGAGGAGTGTATTGAAGGTCAGTAGGTGGTACTTTTTACTGTGGAGCCAATTCCCTGAATAAGCTTAGGCAGCACAGTGCCTTTTTTCCCTTTGAACTCATGAAACTAAGCTTCAGACCATTTGTCTTTAAAGACAAATTTAACTCACATAGATGTATAAGTGCTGTACAAATAGTTCATTTTGCTGAGAGCCATTGTAATAAATGATTTATAGTAATCATTCTTCCTTTTGCTCATCCAGGACACATGACAATTAAAAATTTAATTAGGACTATAATGCATGCTGAAGTTGTCAGGATATTTAAAAGAATACATATTTAGGAGGAAGCCTGCAATAGCAGATAACCATCAAATTGCAGAAACAGGCTTTACTTCCCAATATCAAATTTTATTATGTTCCCCCCTCTCATGTCAGTAACCATCTGGTAGAAATCTAGTTATGGAAAATTTTGGTCCAGTCTTGACTAAATAAAATCTGGCCCACTGCCACCAGACTTTGTCTAGTAGCACACACTCAGCCACGCTGCCTGGGGTCCCAGCCTTTATTGTGGCTCTGCCATTGCTCCAGAACATCCCTTCTATGTCCCTTTGTCACCCTGCCTATCAAACCAGAAAGCAAATCCTTCCAAAGCATGGCCTTTAGGATTTACTGTCTAAAAACTGAAGGCCTTGGTGGGCTACATGTACGGTGTTGTAACTAATTGAAGGATTAGATAATTAGCATCAGCAGAAGGTGAGAGCCTGACTTAATATGGAAAAATGTTTGTAAACTGACCATTTTTAGGTAGTGGATATGGAAGACTACTGTGATTTTTTTTCCTCTTTGCTTATTTTACCCTGAAATGATATCACTGACTTTCTGCTGGGGTCCATTTTTAGGGGCAGATTTTAATAGGGGCACCATAAAGCCCTCTCCCTACAAGCCATGGCAATAGACTTTTACCTACTGCCACATAAAGATACTAAATTGGGCAAATTAAACATAAAAATTCAATAATACCTCATTTTAATAGGGGCTTACGTAGTTTTCTAGATATGTTTTGTTAGTCTTTTCAAGTGTTTTGGAAAGAAACTCTTAGTAAGATGGCACAATAAATGAATTTTTCTCTTTGATATTTTCTGTGCCTATTTTAGGGCAGTAGTCCATATCCAGGTAAAGGATGTCAATGAGTTCTCCCCAGCATTCAAGGAGAGCGTGTACAAGGCCTCAGTGACAGAGGGGAAGATCTATGACAGCATCCTGCAGGTGGAAGCCACAGACGAGGACTGCTCCCCACAGTACAGCCAGATCTGCAACTACGAGATTGTCACCCCAGATGTGCCCTTTGCCATCGACAGGAATGGTGAGTGCTGCCACAGCAGAGCTGTCTGCAGGGCTGTCAGTGCCTGGGAGCGCGAGCAGATCACCTGGCTGGAGAGAGAGCTCCAGAGAGAAATCCTGTTCTCATCTCTGAGAATGGAGGAATCCTCATACTGAGCAATTCCATCCCTTTTGTCTAGCACTGGAGCAGAAAGCAATGCAGTAATCTCCTGTGGAAATTAAATCACCAGATTTAGGTGAGCAACACGATTGTTGGTCACCCAGTCCGTTTTCCTAATTGTCTCAGATTCTGTTTCCCATCCAAGTGATGGAATTCCCCAAGGCAGCTTGTATTCCCCAATGCAGGGTTTATTCACTGGATTACAACTAGTCCCATTCCCCTGAACTTCCTGAAGCAGAGCCTGAAATTGCAATATTCTGCATATGTTTATTGATTGTTAAAGCTTTCGGGATCATGGGTCCGCAGACCTGCCCAGTTGTGGTGCTTCCTGAAGTGGATCCATTATTCTGCAGCATGGAGGAAAATGTACTTTCAAGAATTAGTACCATTTCTTAAGTTTTTGTTGGTTTGTTTTAGTTGTTTTTCTAAGGTAGATATTTTATATTTTAGGGAAAATAACAAACCATATTAAGTTTTCCATATGCAGCATTTTTTGACTTTGGTGGCCCTGTATGTCAGGGAACAGCAAAGAACATGGAACTGAGTTTGGGAATAGTGGCTGAGCTGCATGAAAAGTGTGTGGCAGGTCCTTCCTCCCATTCTCTGCTTGCTTCAGACAAAACAAAATAGTTTCCCAGAAGAAACACCCTGTGTGCATACCCAGCAGTGCTCTGATTTATCTCTCCTAGCAGAAGCATTTAATCCATGTTGTTTGTAGGAGGAGAGTACAGTTTGGAAGTTAAATCTGATTTTTGGCCAAATTGTAAATTGAAAGCATGCATGGAGCTACTGTTTTCTCTAAGCAGTCATTTTCATGTTGGGATGTTTTATAAAACTCTTTAGCCTGTTCAAAAATTATTCATCTCTATTTGTGAAGTTCTTGCACAATGCACAGATGAGCATCAGAAGACAATAACCTGTTACATCAATAAATTGTAATGACTTTGGGGAAAATCCATCTCATTACCACACTCTGGGGAGCAATTGTATGGTATAGAAAGTGCAATCATGAGAAATATGTTTGTGTTTGAGTAAATGAGGGCAGCTGATACAGTAATCCTGAGGATTCTTGAGAATCCAGAGAACTGCACAAAGGATTTTTTACAGCAAGTGGGCATTTGGAAGGAAATATTTCTAAGGAAGCAATTCCCTAGAAGCTTTTCCTCTCCATGGATTTTTTCCTAACTGAAAGAATTCCCATGTTGTCATAAAAGAAAGTTCTCCATGTCTCTGAATCCATTTTTTTCCAAGGCTCCATGTGACTTACCTGTGTGGAGGGTAGGTACTTACAGAAATTGCAGGTTGTCTCATAATTTCCTGCGGAGTTTGGGACAGATATGAGGGACAGAGAATCCCCTGATATTGGTGTGATACAGAGCAGTCATTTCTACTGCTCATGCCTTTTCAGCTCCTATCACACAGAGCAGCTGCCTCAGGAGTGTTCATGTCTTTTTACAGTCAGAGACATGATCAAAAGCATGGGAAATGTCAGGAGTCCTTGGTTACATCTTTGTCTCATGTGCCTGGGACCTGCTTTTCAGCAAAGGCAATGAGAAAATCCTTGACTTAAACATGACTTTAAAGTCTGCAGTGAATAATTGGTATAAGGTTGTAATACTTGCAGTTTCTTGGTCAGGAATTCAATTAATATTTTTGATCTATTTGTTCACTAAAAGAACAGTGCTGCCACAACCAGCAGTAATTGCAGTCTAATTTGCAATTTTTTAAGATATTGGTAATTGCTTAAAGCTATTGGGATTAGAGACAAAGTTAGAATAGATAGCTATACGTTTATTTAGTGACAGAAATATGTTGCTTAGTTCCAACACTGCTGAGAATGTCTCTTTATGGCAGCTGATACAAATTTTCTCTGGCACAAATTCTTTGGAAACATTTTTGTTCCCTGTAGGGTTGTTAAAATAGATGTATGTGATGCCTGGGACTGTCTGGTAATACTGTTCTAATTAGGATTTTGTTAACAGGGTTTTTTAGCCATTGTGAAATACAAATCTAGGTTCTTGTGTCTTCTGCAGGTTGTGATTTTTTTTTATGCTTTTCAGTCACCTACATGTGGAACTCCATTACTCAGAAAGAGAATAACCAGATACCTTAAAATCAAATCTGAATATTGCAGGGGGCCCCAAAAGATAGAGATGGGGGTGAATTGTGAGGAAAACATGCCATCGTCTGCTCCAGATGGTGGAATTTTTCATGACTGACATATGAACTAACCCCAAACATATGTCTGTAAAAAGATGAAGCTATTCCATCAGCTCTTTTTCTTTTGGCAGGTCATTGTCTTATTAGGTAAAACTTATTTCTTGTCCCTAGATCCATGCATGGAGCATTTTTTGGCCTTGAAAAATTATATTACACATTGGGCAAGGTTTGTAGAGAGGCAGAGAGACTCCTGTGGGCTGTATTGGTGCACAGACTGCCTCATCCCCACTCCATGGGAGGCAGGAGTGGGTGGGCACAGGAAGCAGCATCAGCTTGGGGTTATTTCCCAGGTCCTTGTAACTTTGGCACTTTGTGAAGGTAATATAAAACTTCTCAGTTACGTTTGGGAACTCTGGGCCTTGGTATGTGATTTCCTTGTGGATAAAATTACTTTGTGTTCTGAAACTATAGCACTAATAAAATTCAGCCCTGTATATGATGAGCCCAACCTGGAGGGTAATGAACTCCAAGTCATAAAATACAGTCATGTAAAGGCAGAGGACAAATTTATGCTTTGGTGTGCAAAGAACTGTGATTAAGGGTATAAGGCATAATATGTTTTAAAGTAGTATTGCATGCAGATTAGTCTCATTTTCTCCTTAGCAGAGAATCCAGATCAAGTCAGTTACTGCAGCAATATTGTGTAGGCTTTTTTCAGGTGACAGAAAAATTAAACCACAATGCACAGATCTGTCGGAATGCCAGCAGAACCCATTTCTATTCACATATCTTGTGCTTTATTTGTCAAGGATTATGGTCAGATGATCTGGGAACTCCGGTATAGATACAAATTCTGTCACGGCTCTGACCTAGTCTCACCTCAAAAATGGGAATAATTCTTATTTGCCACCCAGCTCTGGGGAGCACTTCACAAGTGCGTGTTCAGACTGTTCAATGTGAAGAGGAGACAGAGACCTGTCCAGTCAGTACAGGTTTTATCAGGTTACAAATCCTTGAGAGGACAGGACCTTACAAGATCCCCCTTTACAGCACCCAGCTCCTCCTGTGGTAGGAGCTGTGCAAACTTCATATTGCCAGAAAAGTAAAGCCAAACTTTATAGCTGAGCATCTGCATTTGATAATTTTATATTTATTAAAAGATAGATTCTTTCCATTATCATTAAAAAGTGAACCTTTTTGGCAAGAAGATCAATGGATCTAGTAACTGTGGAATTTAGGAGGGAATTGCCATACTAAATGAGTCAAGTTTTTCCCCATTGTCATGACTGCTCTGAAGTAAGATGGAAGAGCTGTAAAAGAGGGATGTCTATATCCATCTATCCCTAAAACTGACCTTGAAGAAACACAGGTGTAAATGTCTGTGTCCTTAGGAAGGACTTTTTATATTCCTGTAGTCACTGATCTGCTTTTTGTTGTTTGAAAACTGNCAAGTATTTAGGAAGACTGGGAAAAAAAAATATATGGCCTAATTTTAAATTGTGTAGAAATGTACTTCCTTCTCCAATTAAAATTTTCTCTTTTTAATGTTATTAATTACTTTTTTGTCTATGGGTGAGTTGTAAACAGAAACTTTCAGACTATCATCTCTAAAACTTTAATTATTCTGTGTTTATAGTGCTTCCCTNTACATAGAGTGGCAGTTTTTCAATAAATCCTCATCGGCAGACACTAATCAGGCAACAAGATAGTAAAAAGGGTGATTACATTGTTTTGTCAATCATTAACTCAAAACCCAAAGAAGTAGTCGGTGTCTTTGTTGCAGTTCTTGTCGGGAGGAAAGAGCTGTGCCCATGGCAGGCTTGAGAACGCCTGGCAAAATGAGGTACCTCAGAGAGAAAACCCCAGAGTCTGCAGGACACTGCCCTATTTCCAAATTAGCCTTCAGCAGCTTGTTCCATTTCCTTCAAGACATAAAAATATGAGAAGGACTTGTCCTCCTCTGTGCCCTGCTCAGAGAGGGAGT
>VYZR01064662.1:26065-47762 GCA_013400675.1 Oxylabes madagascariensis
TCATGGACCTAAAAACTTGAAAAATATGTTTTGGGACTGTCAGAGGTCTGCTCAATTATTGACAATTAAACCACAAGTGAGGTTGCTCCCTAAAATGCAATTGATTTCAGACAGAAGAGTTATTAGAAGAAACAAACTTCTCTAAAGCAACCAACTGAATACCCTGGGAAAGTGTCAGAGCTCACAACAGGGAGATGAGTGTGGAGCAAAGACAACAGTCCAAAACTCAAAAGTCCCATTGTTGTCCCATTGTTTTCCCTCCTGAAAGGAGACTTTTTCCACACCAAATTTCATATAGCCTTGCATGGGCAATGGTGACTAACCTGCAGTTGAACAGGCAGTTGGGACTCTGAATAGAAAACAGGATTTCGCAGCATTCAGCCTCAAGTGTTTTACCAGTCTGAAAAGATTTCTTGCATTTCCACACCCAACTACCAAAGAAAAAGAAGAAGGTTGAAGCTGTTTAAAAATTCACCTTAAAAGAGATAGTACTGAAAAATTCAATTACTTTTACATACTATTGGCTTAAAAGTAGTTTTGAAATAAAAGCTTCTCAATTTTATTCACCTAACAGATTATAAAAATATTTAATTAAAGTGGTTAATGTATCAAAGATGGTGCATATAATTTCTTTTCTAAGGCATGTTGGGCTCACTAAGGTGACCTGGGCCCTTGCTAACACCTAAAGGCACATTCCTACCACCTCTTTAAGGGTGACTAGTCATTCAGAGGCCATGTGCAGTCAGATCAGCTCACTCTTCCTGCTGAAATAAAATCCTTCTTTTGTACAAAGAAGGGCAGGATCTTCCATTTCAGTAGCAGAGTGATCTCACATCACTTCTGAGTCAACATTCCTGAGAGATGCTGTTTGCAGTAGCTGCTGAATGACTTCAGAATGGTTTTTATGGGGGCTTTCTAGTAAGATCCAATTACTGAGGAAAACCAAAACCATATTGGCTTTCATTCTGCCAGTGCTTTTAACAAGGAGGAATATGATTATTTGGAGGAGGCTGGTCAAGTGCAGAAGCCTTGCTGATGAAGATAATATTCTCAGTCTTCCGGAACAATTTTAAAGGGCCAAGTATTTTCTGCACTATACATAAATCAATTTGTATTACTGTTGTGCACACACCTAGCAGCTCAAAACACCATCTTTGTATTGTCTTAGCTGTAAAGATATTCACCCATATTTTTATAAATTGATTTTATTGTGAAGCATGGAGTTTTTATGCCGATCTAGGCTTGGCACTGCTGTGCATGCACACATCCTTCAGCCAGGCTAATCAGGATGAAATACTTACATTCAGCTGTTAACTTGAATGGCTCAATTTTAGTAAAATACCCACTCTAAATCACCACTCCAGACATTTGAAAATTAACTGAACTCCTGAGTACTACTAAGTTTTGAGCTTAAAATTTACGTAAGTTCATGCTTGTTTTTTTACTTGTATCTACACTGTTTTTACTTTGCTTTGACTACCAGACATATTCAGAGAAAGCAATCATACCTGTTCCAATTTAATTTTTCAGATATGCTCTCTTTAGTAATTTCTGTGTCTGCCTTATAGCTAAATACAATTTCCGTGAGCACTCCAGGTCCTTTCATGTTTCTTTTTACCATGGTCTCCTACTGAAAACAGTGCTTTATATATTCTAAGACTGCCTTGCTTTTTACCTGGCTGTATCAGACTGGTGGCCCGTGGAAATGCTTTTCTTGTCTTAATGGAATCAGCTCTTTTTCTATTTGCTGTTTTTCAGTGATTTCTCAGCAGTTTGCTGAAGTTCCTGAGCACTTTGTATCATTACGAAGCACTACTTCTGTAACACCAGTTCTCAAGGTCATCTTATCTCAGGATATCCTCTTTCTAGATTGATTTCTAGTGGCACTGCCTTCCTTTCCCTTCACTGGCAGCAGTAACTAACATAGTCCTGGTCTTGTGCCAGGACTGCAAATGGAAATATCAAATCACACTCCCACGGCAGCCTCACAGGGATCATTACCAATCACTTCCGTGTGTACCGTGAAGTTCACATTTGCAGAGTAACCCATTATTGCCCTTTCTGCAGGCTGTTCTGCATATCTGTGAGGACTGAAATACTGAAGCCTGTCGTTTCCATCTTCAGTGATACAAAATCCCCATTCATTTTAGTCCTATTTAACTAGATTTTTATTTCCTTATAACTCTGTGGAAGATAAGTCCTTTGTTCATATTTCTGCATTTGCAACTACAAAAATAGCCTTTTCTCTTTTCAATTTTCACTGCAGGATCCTCCTGAGCTTCACTGGGGCAATTATAATTTCATTGAGAAGTTTCTTATCTCTGAGATGCAGCTGACAGCATCGTTCCATTAACACTTCTCCTCTGACCAAAAGTTAAAGCACTATGGGATATCCAGTTAGATTTGAAGCTTTTCCTTATGATTGTTTTTTCTCTGCATGTAAAAATATTCCACATATTCTTAGACCTTGGGCTGAAAAATTGAAGACTTTCCACATGAAATATGACACTCAATTCATTGATTTGGGTAACTACTCCATGCAGTGTTTCAGAGTCTGTCTTTGAGAACCTGAGAAGCATTTTGCAAACTCTCCAGCAGAGACATTAGAAACCTGGCAAGAAAAAAGTTCTTTCCTAAAGGAAAGCAAGCAGATAGCCAATTGTAATAACAGAGCTGGCAGGGTGGGGTTATGTATTTATCACCCAGGGCCAAGCCCAGACCCTGCTGAGGGGAGCAGGGCAGACCCAGAGAAGGGGGCCAGGCTCAGCCAAGATCCCCCCTCCTGGGGAGGAGGCAGATCCCAGGAGGGGGAACCATGGATGAGGGTTGGGATCAGGTCACAAGGCAGGTCCACAGTGCTGTGGTTCTGTCAAGCCAGAGCAGCAAACCCTGAGCTATCTCCTGGATCCAGGGATGCTGTGTCTGAGCCAGACCAGCACCTGCAGCCCAGCCTGATGGGGCTGAGCTTAAACAGAGCTCCAGGCCCATGGTGGGGGCAAATGGAGGCCCCAGGTAAAGCCTGTGGAGGTTCAATAGGGCTTATTAGTGCCCTTGGGGCTCTGACACTGTGGGAAATACATTATTCAAATGCAATCTCACAACAAATAATAGCTTAACCCATGCAGTTTCATGGTTTTTAGATTCTTATATGTTTATTTCACTATTTAAGCACCACTAGATCTCAGAACTTTATCACTTGATGGAATATTCAATGTCAGTAGGTCAGGCTCCATTGGGTTCACCAGCTCCTGCAACAGCAGCCTTTCTACTGTCCTGTACTAAGCACAAAATTCTGTCTCTTTTTTGTTTGTCTTTCAAAAACTATCAACATGCTGCACAAGAAAAAGGTGTATATGAATGTTTGTTTATGCTTTGAGATGTGCATGTAAATCTCTTAGTAAACCAGCAGAGCTTTGGACATTAGTTTGAGTTTTCTCTTTGCTGTGGAAACCCTTTAACTGAGTCAGACCTGATTATCATTTCCTTAACAAGTCACTCATTTTATTTCAAATAAAATAGACTCCAGAGTAACCTTTAGCCAAATCTCTAGCCTACATAAACAGCACAGATGTAAGGATGCTGCAAAGGAAACAGAAGAGATACCAATTCTACTGCTCTGGGAACCTTCTGTTCCAGCAATTACATAGGGATGCTGCCGTCTCACTAACGGCAGCACATAAATTTTATCTTACATTTAGCTGCCAAGATGCATATCTTCAGTGCAACAGGAGAGAAGTTTTGCATTTCATTATGTCACAATTATCTTTAATTACATCGCCATCATTTTTAACACTGTGAAATGGAATCAAAGTTTATGACCACACATGTAGGAGACATGAATCATATCATACCTCCTCTGCATGATCTCCTTCAAGGAAAAAAATCAGATTAAATACTTCTTAGTGTCATCTAGCATTAGAAATTAATTGAAATATAAAACATGGATCACAAAGACAATACAGAAAACCTTAAGTTTAGAGAACAAGAAAAGTCTTTACATTATCTGTCTGTTGAAAAATTTGTTTAGTGCATTGGGATTTACTTTTAAAGGCTCAAACTGTCCTTGAAGTTTGATCTTGGGATAGTTTGAGTATCTCAGCCATCAAGATTCATGTTTACATAGCTGCTTTATAATTGATGAAATCTGAACTACAAGCTTGACATGGTGGTATTTACACTCCAAGGTTGTATTGTAGGGATAACCCAGCTGGGGCTGTCTTGCATTGTCTGGAGCAGCTTTATGCCACAAGTGGCAAGAAAAAGCCTGTTGAATTACAAAATCCAAACAGAGGCTGCAGGACTAAACAATGCTAGTTTTATTCAGACTTTCCTCCAGGATTAGTCTTCTACTCTTGCAGCGTTTACTTACCTAAGTTTGCAGTGTAAGGTCGTGTTGTAGCAGGACTTGTGTCAGGTAGTGCCAAAGGAGGAACTGTGTTGGTTGAGTTTAGCTAATCTAAGTGCAGTCTGCCAGTTCAGGTGGGATTATGTATCTGAACATATCTAGAAAATACCTAAATTTAGGGGCTTTTGCAGACTCAGGTTACATAAGACTTTTCCTCTGAGTCACTCCAGAGGAAACGAAAAAGTGCCACCACGTCCCTGAAGGGAAGGTGCTGATCTTTTAAGTCCAATGTGGGATGTTATTCTGGGAGAAAGCAAAAAAATGATATTCACCCCATTCAAAATTAAATTAAGGACTTGGGTTACTCTCACAATAATTTCTTTGTACTGTTACTACCAGTTATTGTTGCTTGTTCCAGCTCTCTGCACTTCCCAGCGTTGCTGCCTGCGCAGGTGGTGAGATGCAGAGGGTGCTGACCTCAGCTTCACAGCTCTATGGGCTGAAGTGCTTGGGGGCAGGTTCTATAGAAATAAGCCAGTTGCTTTTATCAGAGCTGTTGCTGCCTTTAGGGACAGTTCCGCCATCCCAGGACTGTAACCTGCTCCAGTATTGCCTCACGCCTGCCTGGGAATGTCTTCAGCATGGAGAGGGAATTCTTGGTGGAATTCCTAAATCTGCACTAAGACAGTGAAAGGAATGATGGTGTGAGTCTGTGGTGATGCAGTGGACCAAGATACAAAGACACTGGTTCAAGTCTGGTTGATGTTTTACAATTTAGAGCTGAGATAAATGCAAGTGATTTAGGAGGTGCAGGGTTTATGATCTCTGGGTACAAATTCCCACTTCTGCCAAGCTGAAAGGTAATACCATGAAACAAAATAGCTCTTCCAGTTCTTGCGGCAGAAACAGAGGGCTCCCATCATTCTTTCTTGTGAGCAGTGGCAATTTTATATGGTGTGGGTTTTACAGAACACTCCTTGTATAGCTGGAGGTGAGTGTGCAGCTGGAGGTACCTTGCAGTTCATAATTCAGTCACATCTCACATCCACTAATGAATATTTTGTATGAGTACTGGTTCATTTGGTATAACTGAGAAATTAAAATGTGGCTGAAAGCGGCTGAAATAGTCAGAAAGGTTTCAGATATATATATCTATAAGACTTTATTTTCCTTTTAGGGTAGAGGAATACAATGCCTGAACTGGTGAATAATAAGAGATTATAAAGATCAATACTTCATATATTATTAGTTTATATTAAAAAAGCAAATTATTTTATTTTTACCTGAAGTACCTGAAAGAATTTGCTGCTCTTGTTCTATGGAAAACTGTTAACCTAAAATTTCTGCAATGGAGAGGGAACAGAAACCTATCATTGTAATGATGTCCCATATATGGTACTTGAAATTCTAATGGAACTGTTTAAACGGACAATGGCAGAGAAATTATGCAATACTGTAGATCAAATCTAACTTAATATGGAACAAATGGAGTGAATTACCTGAAAATTAAAACTGAAATAGCAACTCAAGTTATATGTGCACAGGCAGTCATGTAGTCATGGTTGTCTTGGTGATCATGTACAAGTCTTAAAGATTTTGGTAAAAACAGATACTAAACATACTTTCAGGATGTTCCAGGAAGTCTCAGCTTCCTCTTGTTAACAAAAGACTGCATGATTACCTATTGGGTTATGTCAGGAAGAAGATCGGAGAATTCTGGAATGCAGACCAGTGGTTGTAGCATCCTTGCCTGGACTCTGGACTAATGACTGCCTCACCCTTGAAAGTGTTTGCATGGACATTCAAACTTTCTTGTAAATGTTTGATTCAGTTTAAGACCTGGGGAGAGAGCACCATTTTTCAAGCTTTCTGAAATGAGATCTGTTGAAAAACACCAAACTCCTTCACCTACTAAATGCACATATATATTTGTATCCACCATTTGTTTTCTTTCCACTGATATTTAGAATGAATGTCTGTCCATTTGCTTTCAGGGATTTGGTTGACTGCCAGGACCTAGAACTTTTCCATTTCTGAAGTCTTCTTTCACCTATAAAGATTTAAACTTGTTACAGCAACGAGGGGAAGGGCCATGAATATGGCCCGAAGGCTGGACCATCCCTCCTTTAAGGACAGACTGAGAGTTGGGGTTGTTCAGTGCGGAGAAGGCTCCACGGAGATCTTGCTAAGGCCCTTCAGTGCTTGAAGGGGACTTATAAGAAAGATGGATAGAAAGATTTTACTGAGCCCTGTAGTGACAAGAGGCAACAGCTTTAAGTTGGATTTGGATTGAATATGTGAAAGAATTTCTTTTTTTGCTATAAGGATGCTGAGGCATGGCGCAGGTTGCCCAGAGAAACTGTGGCTGCCCTATCCCTCAAGTTGTCTGAGATCAGGTTGGATAGGACTTTGAGCAACCTGGTTAAGTGGCAGGTATCCCTGCCCATGGCAGGGGGATGGATTAAGTGAGCTTTGAGGATCCCTTCCAACTCTAGCCTTTCTGTGACTCAATGAAAATATGAGGTGCAAAGACAGCTAAAATACATGTTTGTAATAACTGCTGCATGTTTGAGTTTTCTCTGAAGCATGTTGCAAACACCATAATTAATTGGATTTCAAACATTAAATGCTTCAGTTGAGCAGCACAGGGGCGTGTGTGGCACAAACAGGTGGCTGCCTGAGGCAGGCGATTGTTTAAATGTTGTGGGCTTTGAGGCATCTGCATAAGCATGGATTAGTCAGATCTGTCTGGAAGCCTGTAGTCCTTTCAGCTGGAACTTCCTGTCATTAGTGCTTCACAAAATTAGGAAGATGTTCAAAGACAAGAAGTGGCAC
This sequence comes from Oxylabes madagascariensis, assembly GCA_013400675.1. Taxonomy (NCBI): domain Eukaryota; kingdom Metazoa; phylum Chordata; class Aves; order Passeriformes; family Timaliidae; genus Oxylabes; species Oxylabes madagascariensis. Next base: position 33,246 of record VYZR01064662.1, read on the forward strand.
TACAGAAGTGTTATATTAGACTGACATGTGTAGCCTGGCCGTTGGAGTTATTTGTTCTTATCACAACACTCTGAAATCTAATCAAATTGGGTGCAGCAGACACCTCCTCCCTGAAGAGTTGGCTTGTAGTCTGTCACGGGAAAGTGGGCACTGCAGCTCCAGACTGACACCAATTAGCCCTTCTTGTCAGGAGATGTGGGTAACCCCTGCTTATGTGACTCAACCAGCAGTAGTGTTACTTAAGTGAGCCTGACAGTCTTACAAAAACAGGGCCAAAATCCAATTTTTTTAGGACAGTAGCTTATTGATACCAAGTTCAGAAATGCTTATTTTTGCCTTAGACAGTGACCTTTGAGAACAATATGTCATTTGAAGTTATATAGCTCCCTTCTCCTTTTTACTCACTGTTGAATCTTGTTGTTTTTGATTTGTTTGTTCTTCCAGACTGGAACAAACGGATTGAATACAGGCCTGGCTCTGGCAGCATACCCTTGTTTCCCAGCATCTACCTAGAAACGTGTGATGGACCAGTGTCCTCAATCCACACCATCACTGAACTGCAGACCAATTACATCGGAAAGGGCTGTGATCGTGAAACCTACTCCGAAAAATCTCTGCAGAAATTATGTGGTATGAGTGTGGATTTCAGTTGACATAATGTTTTTGCAGACAAGGCACCAGTTCCTTGTGACCAGTAAGCATGCAGCACTTGGAATTAGCTCAGCTGGCTCACTTTGGATTGTAGCAATTAAAATGGAGAGAGTGGTGATATTTGACAGCTTCTCCATCCTTCTTTTCCATTTGTTTTCACTCTATTTCATACTTTCTCCCCGCCTTCTTTTAATTTTTTTCTCTCCTGCTCCTATTCTCTTCTCGATTTTTCCTTCTTCCTCATTCTACCTCTTTCTCCTTCTTTCTTCCCTCTGCTACAAATAGTGGTGTGACAGTGTAATGATATTTCCAGTGTAGATTTGCCATCAGAGAAGACCATAGGACTTGAGGGGAATGGAATCTCCCTGTTGTGTTTCAGTCCTCCTGACTCAGTTTTCTGTTCTGCTGCTCAGTGCTATGCCAGAGGACAAACAAAAAGTAAAAGAATATTCAGGGCAATCATTTGAGCAAAAATATTTAGGAAACATGAACTTCAGATAAGAAATGACCTGGTGGAGAAATATTTCCTAATTTTTCCTCCCTTTTTGTGTTTTTGATAATTTTGTGTAAAATGCAGAAGTCAATTTTGAATGGCAGGTTAAAATACTTGAAGATACTGCTGCATTTTTTTCAGACTTTAAGATTCTGTATCTGGCAAAGCAATGGCCACACAATAATACCTTTATCTTTTGAGATCAGATGTCTCTCCTGTTTTAATATCCTGTCTTTAGAGTCCTCCTCTGAAGCCCTGATGGTGTGGACATCAATTCTCATCTTCTCCATCTCTTTGCCTGGCTTCTGTCTGAGCCACAGTAGTAATTGTGCAATTTTTTCCATTTAAATGTGTGGAGTTTGGTTTGGGGTGCTCTGGTGTAGGGCTTGCCTTTGCTCTGATAACCACCCAGCAGTGCTGCAGATATGTTAAGGTCAGTACACTAACCTTTAGGAAATAATTTTTGTAAATGACAAATTTCAGCCAGTGTTACTAAATTATTAAAAATGGAGAAGCAATTTCCAGGGAAAAATAGTTGGCAGTTGCAATTATCAGTTATTAATGGAGATGGAGAAAGGGAGGTAAAGGTGAGTGGGAGTAGTAGCATTGTCATAAAATCTGAATGTTTTCAACTTCAAAACTGCTTAGTTAAGATCACAGAAACAATCATGACATCAATTCTGTCTTTATCCAGCTGCCTAGAAGAGCAGATGAAAATCCATCTGCCTCAACATGCATCTTAATTGTGGTAATGACATTAATTCTGAGAGGCTTAGCAAAGCTTGATTTCATAAAATACTAGAATTTTAATAAAAATAAATATGTTCTAGCTAAAGTCAAATACTTTTGCCTCCTCTAAGAAGCTGTATTGGCAGCCAAAAGAACATTGCTTTGTGCTGTTACAGACCTGAACTGCAAATGGCACAGTCACTCAGTGCAGATCACTACCAACAAGACCTAAACCATTAAATTGTTACCTTGAAATAGAACATTGATATCAGCTATATCCAACAATATTATCATTTCAAGTGTAGAGCTGAAAGGAGGTACCTTCAGCTGGTGTAAAAGTCTTTAGTTGAGGAAGGTTGTGCAAATTCTAAGGGGTTCAGTTTGCAGAGTGTGGCTTGACTGCCTGACCTGCTGACACTGGAGTAGAAAAGAGAATTACAGGCATTTCTCAGGTCTGCCAGGGCCAATGTGGTGGCTGCAGGCAGCTCTGAGTAGTGGACGGACGTCACTGCTGAACTTCAGCTCTGGCTCAGCACATCCGTGAAGGAACAGAATGGAAAGCACTTGAGAAAACAGGTAAGAGTGTATGTAAATAGAGGGGGAAATCTCACTGCTGAAAGAATATTTTTTTTGGTCCAGGTTTTCTGTATCTTCACAGAGAGCAGACATGGTAGAAACTTGTAACAGGGCTTTGATAAAAAAGTTGTAAATGACAAAGTGATTTATATGAGAATTGCATTTAGTCTGGCCTGCACTTTGCTATTTAGGATTTATGACCATCCTTAATGTAGAGAGAACTCTTTTGAAAGCAGGTTAAATTATTTCTGGAAATCAGTTTTCTCCCAGAAATTACCTTATTGTAACTAATGGTTGGATGATAAAATCCTTTGAAAAGGAAGAAAACCCTGAATTTTTTTGTACAGTGAAGCACTGTGTGATTGCAGAGAGTACAGAATTGAGCACTCGGACAGCTCTGCACCATGTAAAATGCAAGGCTCTCTCTGTATAATTAGAGATCCAGTTTATAAATCCTGTGCTCATTTCTTAATTTATCTGTTAGAAATCTGAAGAAGGCAGATGCTAAAGAGGGTGAATTAAAATTCAGTTTTTATATGACGGAAGGTTCAAGCCTGCTTTTCAGTAACCCAGAGATTTGCACTCCCTTGGATGGTCAAGGTGAGCGGCTTAAATTATTAAATTACACTTGAGTCGTTTTAAAGCCAAGGAGTTATTAGTGTTGTGCCTCAAAGCATTTTAGTAAGCATTCTTTCACCTTGTCATCTGACAGTAATATAAAGTACAGACTGTCTAAAAGACACCATTTGGACTGCAAAAACATATCAGAATAAATCACACTAAAATAAACATAGATTAAGGAGCCTAAAATATAGGGGAAAGACAGCTCTGGTGCTGTCTCTTTTCCCTCTAAATGTAGATAAAATAGAAAATAATGAAATTGCTAATTCTCACATGTGGCAGATGGGAAACTGAGACAGGGAAACACTGAGTATCAGACTCAAGGCTCTGCTCCAGCTAAGATCCTGACCTCTCTCTGTTATCCTGGGTGGTGTAGCACTGCAAGAGGCTCAAAGAAAGTTGTTGATCTGATCACAAAGGACAGTTTGGGTTGGGTGTTATTGGATGATTCGTTTTCAGCTAAGCCAGCAGTCTGGTCCAGCTCAGTGAACAGCATCACTGTGTCCTTATCCTGGCACAAAGTTTGGAGCCCAAATGTGCAGGATTAGGAGAGGAGGTGCGGCCAACTGCATAAATCGCTTGTGAAAATAAACACTTTTATATGCAAGAGGTACCTCAGAGGGTCTCAGCCCAAAGCTGAACATCATGCAGTAGTTCCTGCATTGTTCTGGAAGCAGTTTGGGAGAAAATGGCATCAGGCACTACATTTTGGAAGAGCACTGATCCAGTGATAAGGCTGTTCTGGGAACACCTCCAGAGAGATCTTTGCATTGCTCCAAGTCTGTCTCTGTACACAGCTGAGCAGCCTGGGACTCTGGCTGGATTTATTAGGATAGGAAAAGCATGATTTATTCGAGACAAATCTCCCAAGCACATAATCCAATGGTTTTTCTCAGGGCAGGATTAAAACACTAACAGGATGAGATTCCAAACTTAGACATAAATCTCCATACAAGTATGGACAGATAAAGTAGTACCTGTTGAGCTTGGTGCTGGTTACACAAATGCAGTGTCCTGTATTATCCAGAATTACAGTTTGTAAAACACTTCGTCTCCATGCTCAAACTATGAACATGTAGGTGTTAGGTTTGGTATTGAAAATATCACTTCAAAATAGCCCCATTGTACAGTAAAAAATTTTGGAGAAGAATCCAGGGTATTCAGCTACAGACTAAGGTGAATATTTCCAAATCGTAACTATAATACTTTGTTTAAAAAAACCTGTATTAAACAATTCTACACACTTTTGGCCTAAAATTTTTGCACTCCTGCAGAGATTTGGGATCTTTTATGTCTTTTTGGATGGTGAAGGACGGCAGAAGATCTTAGCAGGGGATTTTTATTGCCATCACAGTTTGCTCACCATATTGTTACTTGACAAAGCAGCAACAGGAATACAAAGATTGTTTGTGCTTTTTACTCTTGGAATCGTATTTCCTTCTAAAGGCTGTCTTTTACTAGTAGGTAAATGCTCTGGGTAGCTCCTTGCATGGTTTTCATAGTGCCCGACAGTTGTTAAGCTGTAAGCAAACACAGAGCGGTGAAGAACTGTGCTATTTTATCAGATCTTGGCATCACGGTGTTTTCCATCTCAGTCTACCATTAAAGAACACACAGCGCTCCAACCATCAAATATGTACCAGAAACCAGCACTGGAGTGATATTATCTGGTTGGGGTGAATCCCCCCTGTGAATGGACATTCCTCCCAGCTTTACTGAGGATATCCACAGCTGGCTGCGGGCTGTCCTGCATTCATCCCCACTGTGCTGTATTTTACAGCACCATTGCCATGTACTTTCCTGCTGTCAGGGAGGGAAGATAAATGCAGAAAATTTGTTTTGACTTTTAGCAGATCTTGAAATAGGTGAAGAAATGTCATTAATGAATTTTAGAAAATAATGAACATTTCTGAGAAAGATAACTTCACAGTATTTTCTATGGTTTTCTGTGCAGTACATTTAATCTAGAAAACTCTTGCTGGTTTACAGTGGTGGGTATTTTATCACGTTTCAGTGATTTGGCATTGAGGCTGGTAGGACCATTTGGGTAGTAAAATAGTCTAAAGACTGTGAATCAGAACCCTGGCTTTTATTAAATTAATCTTCATAGCTTTTTCATTGGTCTCTCATTGTATTATTCATTATGTGTGATTTGCAGGAGCTTCCTCAGGTGCCATTGACCTGTTACCATCTCCCAGTACAACAACCAACTGGACAGCTGGGCTCCTCATGGATAGCAATGACATCATTTTTAAATTTGATGGAAAGCAAGGAGCCAAAATCCCAGATGGAATAGTCCCAAAAAATTTAACTGATCAATTCACCATCACTCTGTGGATGAAACATGGACCTAGTCCTGGATTAAGAGCTGAGAAGGAGACTATTCTCTGCAACTCTGACAAGACAGGTGAGTCTGTGTATGGAAAAAATGTTATGCAAAGGGAAAATTAACAGGAGCAGAGTGATGCCATCTCTCCTCCTTTAATTTGGTCTGAGAAAAAAACTAATCTCAGATGGTGCCATTCCAAACATTGCTGACTTGGGAGCTTATTGAGGAGTCTGATGACTACCTAAATTTCAAACACAGCTGGGATAACACAGCTAGAGATTTCACAGGAATTGATTGATAAAATAAGTAAATTATGTTTAATTTTTTAAAAAATTATTTAGATTGGGAGAAACAGTTCTAATTCTTCACTGAAATTCTTTAGATGAAGTACGCTTTCGGATTTTATGCATTAGCTGGGACGAGATGATTCCATGAACAAAACTGATATGGCATAATTCAAGAAGAGCCATAACGATCCATGAGAAATCTCAGTTCTTTGGGGCGTCTCTGATGTGGCTGGGTGCTGTCAGTTTGTAAGGTTCCCAGACACAAAGTGGTGTGTGTGGTGCTGAGCCAGGTGTGTCCCCCGCAGAGATGAACCGGCATCACTACGCGCTGTATGTACACAACTGCCGCCTCGTGTTCCTGCTGCGCAAGGACTTCGACCGTGCAGACACCTTCCGCCCTGCCGAGTTCCACTGGAAGCTGGACCAGGTACCTCCCTCGTGCTGCCCGAGGTCACCCGGACCCTCCCTCCTCCTCAGTCCTTTAGACAGCACAGGGAACCTCCCAGATCTCAGATCCCTCCTCCTCAGCCCCTCCAGACAGCATAGGGAACCTCCTACATCCCAGAGCAGCTCTCTGGAGTCTGTCTGGAGTCTGTCTGAAATCTCTTGCAATTACAGCTGCAACTTGCAGCTGTTACAACTCTAATTAGGATCCTCATAAAAAGAGAGAAATGAGTTAACTTTGTCAAGTCATTTTATGCACTAGGTTTTTTTTTTTTTAATTGAGCCACTTTAAATGATAAGTAGAGGTTTATATACTTTGGCAGTTGAGAGAGATGTGACATTGCATATAGTTCCCTAAAAATTCTCCACTTATCATTTCTATAAAATCTGCTTTATCAGCATAATGGAAATGATGGAAACCTTTTCAGTAAAGCACACGCTGACACACAGAAAGGCACTTCTATTATATTGTAAATCCAGTCTGCAGACCTTTTCTTTCATCCGCTGTGCTGTATCTAATTTCATCTTATTATTAAAAGTATATTGCAAGAAAATTATTATTAAAGAGATAAGAGTTGCCTTTCATAGATTTATTAATTCTAGGCAGGATAAGGATCATTTGGATGAAAGAAGACAGACTTCAGCAAAGTACTATTTTTTCAAGGCAAATTTCTTCTTATCTTTGAGTCCAAACTATGCTATTGAAAATGTAGCTATAGGAATGTTTACTTTTCTAATTCACCTTCTAAATGCATATAAAAATGAGATCTCCATTGGGTTTATCAGATGAGTATGGTAAGAAAGCCTGTGGTGGTCATAGCACTCGCTTTGCATTTACACTAACCACTCTGGAATCAGTTTGTGCTGTATTTGATATGAAATATTACAGTGTCTCAAAACAAATTGAAATTAAATCATATTGAAGATTGCAAGTCAGGAGTGTCTTGGTCTGGAAAGACAGGTGTCTGCTAAGGAAGGCAGGAGCCTCCCTTTAAATGGAGAATGTAAACCCCCTCCCTCTGAGTTATTATAATTTAGAAATTAAGGGGCTCTCAGGTAAAGATATGGGAAGAGGAATAACAGTTCTTTACTAGGAAAATTAAAATAAAAATGCAGTAGTAAAAAAAAAAAAACAACAATAACAAAAAAAACCAAAACACTGACAAAATCAGGATACAACCTGTTGGTCAGGGTGTTGGTAGCAGTCCAATCAAATCGTGGCTGCAGTCCTCCTGGAGTGACAGGTGTGGTTCTGTTGAAATGATTCTGTAGAAGGGAGCTCCTCTGAAGGTCCAGTGGTGGTGAGATGGATCCAATCTTCCTCTGGGAATCCAGTGGAAACAGGCTGCCCTGGTGTTCTGACTCTCAGATTTTATTCAGGTAGGGATGCTTGGCTCCTCCCACTGGGTGGCGCATCTCACAATGGGATGATGTAATTTTATTAGTCATGCAGTGAGCCTTAATGGCCCATTAACAGAAGATATGCCCCAGAGGGTCGATGGGTCATGGAAGAGCTAAAGAAACACTGCCCCACCTGGTTTTAACAGACGGTAATAGAATACAAACTTTTGGTTACATCTTGCATTGCAACCTAAGACAAGGAATAACTGATATCACCTCTGATAAGGCTGTTCTGAGTGCTGAAGATGGACTTGTATTTCTAAACTCTGTACTAAGCATCAAAATTAATGCTAATGCAAAGTTTTTGGGAAGTTATTTTGGTTTTGAAAATTGAGTGCATTCAGCTTCTGTGTCCTTACAATGAGAGAGAACCAGTGTCCTCTAAATAAATGAAATTTGTGTGTGACTCTTGTAACTTGGCCATGAACCTTCCTAACTACTACTGAAAACTCCTACATGATGGAAACTAGAGACAGAAAATATTTTTATAGGTTACTTGATTAATTTCCCTTCATTCGGCTGCTGTCAATTGATTTCCACAGTATATTTTCAGCTGTTGTTTATAGCTGAAAAAGAAAGTAAGATTAAAGTATAAATAAAGTTTGTTATGGGTTGTGTGCCCAGACTTCCATGAACATAAATTTATATTGTCATGGTGATACTGTTGTAAGTTTTGTCATGAAGGGACCTCATAAACATTGCTGCTTTATCTCTTCTTCATGCTCCACATACCTATATGGTAGAGTAAATTAAAGAAACTGAAAATAAAATATATGTGAATAATGGGCCAGGAAGGAACTTGCATGGTTTTGAAACCAAGGCAGTGAGACATTGTCACTGTAATGTAGTAAAATGATGCCTTCTTCTAAAAGTAGAAGAAGACCAGAGTGGTCTATCTTAGAAAGCACAGGATATTTTAAAACCACATCATAAAATGAGTTAGGATCCTCAATATGAAAAGAAGCTGGGCTAGATGTTCAGGAGTAGATTAAGTTGATTATTTGCATATTTAGATACTGACATACCTCTGGAAATCTCACCTTCAGAACAGTTCATTCTCTAGTGACTAACCCTCTGATTCCCTGTTGTTTTTGTTTTGTTAAGAAAAGCCTGGGAATGGAGCTGTGCCCCGCTGCTGTCCCTGTTCCCCCACCTGCCCTGTGGGACAGGGCTCTGCAGGCAGGACAGGGCACAAATGACTCTGCAAGACCCTCCAGGGCTTGGTCCCAAGCACAGCCAGAGCAGAGGAAAATGTGGCAGAGCACTTTATTGCTAAGCTCACTTTTATGAGTGCAACAATCCAGAGATTGTTTTTGCTGAGAGGAATCCAGTGACCTTGGAAGAGGGTGAAGCTTGTACTGGTGAAATCATTTATCACTCTCACTGTAGAACAGTAAAATTTATGACACCAGCTGCTCTGGGCTCTGTTTACTCCACCAGACTCCTCATTCTTTCAGGGCACTGACCAGGAATGTGAGCTTATTGCCATTCTAGGTTTAATTTAATTATCCAGATCTCATTTCTGTGGTGGGTGAGAATGGCACACACCTTAGCTGCAGGCTCCGTCCTTGTTTGGATACAGGGGTCCATGGAACATTTTATGCAGCTGCACCTGAGCAGTGCATGTGGAGCCTCTCGACACCATGACAGCCTTGCACAAGAAGTGTCTGGAACCTTCACTTGACAGTGTCTGCCAGGTTAGCTCTGGGAAGATTGTGTCTTTAAGTCAGTTCATAAACCTAAGGATTTATTTCCAGTATGGTTTTCAGTTTATTTGACCCTATTTGTTCCATTAATAGCCTTTACTAGTTGGTTTTTTTACTTACTGCACTGATCCACGACCTGAGAGTGCCGCAGCCCTGGGCGGACGTGCCTTTACCAGAGACCTGCTGACACAGAACCTCTGCAAAAGGTGCTGATAATCAGAGGTATCAGATTTTTTACTGAGTAACGCCACGAGGGATGCGATCTCCGGCTAGCTTATGTTTCCACACGGGCGCTATTGAGTGGAGCACTCGCCCCCAAGCCGTGCTTTGGAGCGGGCACTTTGAACTTTGCAGTTCCGCAGCTCAGAAATCCTTCTCGGGCGCAGACAAAGGCAGGGCTAGGAAGAGAGATCTGTTGCCTTTTGATCCAAAAAGGGTTTATTTCCGAATCACAGAGGCGGGCAGGCAAACAGGTAACAACCACGCGGCAGGCAAAACAGACGATAATCCCGCAGCAGGCAAAACAGACCCCAACCCCGCGACAGGCAGAACAGACGCGAGCCCCCCCGGCACGGCGGACTATATTCCCTATGGGTCGGGCACGCGGGAACTTCTGGCCAATTACATGCATGTGAAAAGGTAAACATACTTTTCATAACTAATGATATAACAGAAAAAGTAAAACTAATTATGCGAACAAATGAAAATGGATTTGAGAAGAGATTGACTTAGAATTTTCAAGAATCTTGGGCAGGGATTTTGGCTTAACTGACAGCTCTGAGGAGTGAGACAGCTGCTGGGGCCAAACTAGACACAGACATAACAAAAGCCTTATAACCTTATAAACTTTTGAAACTTGAACAAAACTGCAGCTCAAACAGACTGCAAGTTAACAGGCTGTAACAATTGAGGATATCCTTGTTGTTTATAAGAAACATGGGAAAAAAGAAACGTGGATAGTTTGGGATTTTCCCCACTTTCATTCTTTTGCAAATTAAGTGTCTTAGTTGTGAGAGAATCCATTAGCAGTAATCTGGAAGAAAAGGTATGAAAAGAGCAATGTTAAAGAAAATCAGTGTCAGGTCTGTAATGTTGGGTAATAAAAACTGCAATAGATGCCCAGGTAGAGGAGATTCCTTCCTTTCACTTATTTCCATTTCCTTGTAAGCCCAGGTGTTTCCTTTGTTTCAGAATCACCGCCTTTTTTCTGAGTTTCCCGTTCAAAAATTTAAATTGACTATCATGATGTGTTTGTCAACATTTATGTCATTCCTTTTCTCATATTTAAAATATTAGACGCTTTTTAAACCCAAAAATTTATTACAAAAAGTTTTCTTACCGAAGTCAGTAAAAGGCATCTAAATTATCATGTAATTGTCTCAAATGGATAGGAACATAGTCGTGATTTTAAGTGAATTATTTAGGCAGCCAAATGCATTTGGGCCATCTAAAAATAACATATAAAATATTAAAACTGTTGCTTTGACTTTCTTAGAAAGCTGTGAACCAAACCAAAATTGTAGTTTGAATGATGAACCAAAGCATTCAAGCCTTTGTGACAGTGGAATACATAACATTAAATAGGATGGTGTATTTCACACTCTGTTCAGCACAGGTATTACACTTTTCATACAAATATGATTACAGTCAAGCCAAAAGGTTTTTTTCCTTCTCCTAAATCAATAGGATAGCAGCACGTTTTTTACTGGAAGAAGATATCTGAGCCAGAGATGAACAATTTTTTCATGTACTTTATTCACAGTGCAAAATTATTTTCAGGATGTTATCATTCTGCAAACAGTCTTCACCCTACGAGCAAAATTTATGTTGATCCCATTAAAAACAGGGAATGCAGTGCATGATGTGGAGTCATTCTAAGTCAGCAAAAACCAGATAAACATACAGAAAGATACTGTTTCTTTACTAAGACGAGATAAATTGCTTTGAATAATCCATAATTAACCTGCAGTGCTTTTCATTGTGAAAAACCCCCAAAACCATTCCTTTTCTAACAGGAACTACAGGAGATGGTTTAGATGAATCTAAATGTGGTGCATTTTGTCTGTGTGGGCATGGAGCTGCTGAAGGATCAAGGCAAGGCCTTGGTTTACAAATCACCACTTCAGGGGCCACACACACACCAGGGGCTTCCCCTGGAGGAAGCAGTTGTGCCCAGTCAAGCCCTTCACTCACAGCTCCTTTTTTAAAATCAGCACCTTCTCAAGGACATGGTAGAGCAGGAACTGATTTTCAAAGGAATTTGTTATATAATAAGAGGGTGAAGTGAAATTGATTTGGTGTCTGTGAAACTCCCAGGGGTCTGAGCCCTGATGTTCAGACTCTTTTGAGTTTCCTCAGGACTCGATCGTAACTTAATGGAGAGAGGCAGCTTTGATCCAGTTGTCTGAAAAGGAATTTTAATAATACAAAAATAACAAACAATAAGGCGTCCACTGTATTGGAGCTAACCTGACCAAGGCAGTAACAAGGGGCAAGAGGCCTGGTCTTGGGTCACACAGGGGTATTTATGCACCCCAGTGTGGGTGGGGAGTTAAGGTGGGGCCTGAGGGAAGGGTCCAATAGGGAAAAACGATTAAGAATATTAAAATTCCTACACTAAAAATTAACCTATGATAATACAAAAAAACAAGGAACCTTCTAGTAACATTTGCATGCTTGAACATGTGAATAAGCTTCTTTCTTATGGCATTTTGAAGCGGGTTTCCCAAGGCATTTTTCCAGGGTTCTCTTCTTCCCCGGGGAAACCACCTCTACATATCTGGACTCTTTTTTTAATATATATATAAATATAAATTTAGTTAAATTGGATATTTCCATCAAATANCCCCGGGGAAACCACCTCTACATATCTGGACTCTTTTTTTAATATATATATAAATATAAATTTAGTTAAATTGGATATTTCCATCAAATAACAAGATTTATGCCTGGAAGTTGTTCTTTTATGCTGGATTGTTAGACCTTGTTTAGAATTGTTATTTGTGTCCATTCAGTTTTGAGAAGAGCACCCTTCATATAATGAAAGCTGTGAGTGGCCTCCCTCTTGAGAGTTGCAGAGAGCGAAAAAACAAGTGAATACGTATGGAAAGTACACAATAATCTCAGTCCAGGAGGGGTAACGATACACAGACAGGATGCTGCAAGTTTCCATCATCTCTGTGCATGAAATTTCTCCTCTAGGTAAAAGCCCTCTCACTTGCCAGTCCCATCCTTTCCAACATGATCCTCTATTTGAAGTCAACTATTTTTTTTATGATGGAGTTTAGTTGTTTATTACTTGAAGCTCAAAAGAGTTTCTTTTGCTCTTAAACACTTACTTTAGAAATTGGTATGCAGGCCTGCACTGCTTTATGCATACACCTTTACTGCAGAAACAAATCAGTGAGGTGTTTGCCTACAGAGCCAGTAAGAGAGAAATGACAAATTAATCACTAATTCTGCGATAGAGATGAAATAATTCCAGCACTTAAAAAGTCTTCGTGGCATTCCTGGTTCCTCAAGTGCCTTCCATTACATCCCTGTTCTGACACACTTTATTGCCTCTTTCCATCTTTAAATGCTATTTTGACAAATAGTTTTTCAGTGTCTTACTTCAAAACAGTTTTTGGTAGCACAAGGATGAGTCACCAGTGATGATAAATGCCAAAAACATTCTTTGAGATCCCAACTGAAAGAAGCTTGTTTAATATAAGTTTTTAATGCAACTGCTCTATAACTGATAACAAAATCTTGACAAATCAGTCACAGTGGCTGTCCAGAAGTTGCTTTGTACAAAAGTTCCCTTGGGGCCCCTCTAAAATATTTCCTACAAACTGGTGTGGGTTTATGCATTTCTGATTTCTGCAGTACAGCCCAGTGTGAAATGCAGTGACTGCTCTGTGCTTCTGTAAAACTTCTATGACCTTAAGGAGCAACCAAGCTCAATATTTTATAATTTCTCTACTTGATTTTGCTTGAAGTTATTTGGACATTTTTCCGCATATTTCTCTTCTACATTTTGCAATTTTCTGACCAGTTTTATTACAGCTTTATTACACTGGTATGGGATTTTCACACCTGCTCATGCTCAGCTACTGTTCCTCAAGACTTTAAATGAGCTGGGTCGACCCTTCTGAAAATGATCCCTATTATGTGCTGTCATTTGGGTCTTACATGGACAACTGTTTTTCCATATGTAGTTATGGTCACTCCCAAGAGAAGTTAGAACTGTTGCAAACATCCTTTAGACCCTAAGACACCCATTTCTCAATCAAGGCAGGAAAAAGAAAAGGACGGGACCTCTGCAAAGAATAAAAGGAACTTAAAATTGTCTATAGCACCATGAAATAATAAAAAGTATAACATTCTTAAAGCGTCCTGTGCTGGAGGGAGCATCCTGTGGGGAGGCCCTCAAAATAATTCCATTTCTTAGAGAAAATCTTGATATGGAGTTATGAATACATCTAAACAAGCTGGGCTAATGCCCTGGTTTTACAGTACTCTGGGAACTCCAGAAGTTGAAAGCCTAGAATGGAAATTCCCCATCAAACCATGATTTGAAGGTGAACAATCATATTCATGATCTTATTTGTCAGTTATTTCTCATATTTCTCTTTTACACTGTCTGTGATTTATCACTTGTGCACCAGAATTTGTACAACACATGCACAAATTGGTTTGGAAGTGTTCAAGATCTGTTACTTGGGCAGTTTCCTGAGGCCCCTCGGGAAATTTAGCTGAAAAGAAAAGCAGGTTGGTTTTGAGGTGGTGTCTGAAGCATTTCACAAAGGTAGGACTGACATCTTTATCTTTCCAAAGGCAGGTTAGGAGACAAAGAGGTTGTGTTATTAATAAATATAAATTCATTTATCCATATGCATGAACTGTTTATTCCAGCCTTGGAGCCAGGGTTTCTGGACATCTGCAGTTCAGGAATAAAGTATGGTGGTGTTTTTCCATGGATTTAGTTTAACATCTGGGTAGTCTCATGACAATGTCAAAGCCTAGAAAGGCATATGTTCAAGCACATGACAAAAATTTATGTAAAAATGCAGAACTGAGCAGCTTTCTAGTTCTACAGTTAAAAACAAAACACAAGGTGCTGCCTAACTGCAGTCTGCAAGTGTTACTGAACTGACATACTTGCTTGATGCAATTTAGCATCAAGAAAGGTGGGTTATAATGGAATTATTTCATCATGAATGAACTACTGATCTAATTTACTAAGACACCTGGAAGTTACAGCATGACAACACAAAGACATGCTGCAGCTACAGTACA
>VYZR01064664.1:42371-64092 GCA_013400675.1 Oxylabes madagascariensis
ATTTTTTTGTGCAGATCATTTCTTTGGACTCAAAGAATTTTAATTTCTTTACCCTGTGGACTGAGTATAATAGTTCACTACCAAAAGGAATACATAACATAAACCTTAATACGGATGTCATAAAACAAGTCTGGGTAGCTATTTTATCTTAGTAGGCAAGAATGAATAGCTTGTGCTACACAACATTTCCTCATGTTTGTACATCTTTTCTCGTTTCTTTCTCTTGTCTCTTCTCTTCTCTTCTCTTCTCTTCTCTTCTCTTCTCTTCTCTTCTCTTCTCTTCTCTTCTCTTCTCTTCTCTTCTCTTCTCTTCTCTTCTCTTCTCTTCTCTCTTCTCTTTTTTCTTGTCTTGTCTTTGGATGAAAACATTAAAGGATGTTTTTATGTAGCTAATTTTATTTAGGTGTTTTTTATCCAAGGAAAAGTAGAGTTGTGCACAATTTTTGGGATCTCAAGGATCTGGTTAACACAATGAACTTTTTTCTCTGCTCTTTCAAGCAGATTTGTCTAGGTTCAAAGTTCAATGTTTGTGAAGGAGAAGGCAGGAGGTGAAGCAGGGCCACGATCGCTATTTTCATTTTTGCTCTATGAACAGTTGGATAAATCAAGTCTGTGTATCAAAGACAGAGGTCTGCACTAAGAATTACTGGAATTTGACTAGATGGAAAATTGTCAATTCCAGTAATGCCAGGTGAGGTGCATTTCTTATGTCAGGAATGATATTCACCACCCTAATCTGCAGTTATGAAAGTACACAGGTTTATGGTCTCCCTAGATATTTCAGAACTCTGAAAGCAAACGATGACTAAAAACATGATCAGTCAGCCTCAGGCAAGCACCTGCAGAAGAGGCTGTCAAAACCAGATCTATCAGAGAGTTCTCTGATAAATGATAAACCTGTCTATTGTCTGATGGTGTAAATCTCTTACTTAGGGTTACATGGTGTGTGCTAATGCACCTGGCAAATACTATGTGGTGCCTTTAGCAATTTATAGCTTAGGGTCTGTTTGTTGTTTTTTTAATTTGATTTTATTTACCACATTTCAGAACCGACCAATGATGACAATCTGGTTAAACATACCATGCATTTAAAATGCAATTAACTGCCCAATTTTAAATGCATGGCAACTTTATTAGATCCAAGGAAGTTTCACTTTTTTCACTTTTCATCTCAGTATGTTTGCATTTCAAACAGAACTTTCACAAGAAAAGCAACCATACTCTTTTAGAGTTCTAGATATGTGCTTAAGACCTTAAATGTTTTTATATTATTTTTGCATCTTAATAATTTTTCTGAATTCCTATAAAAGGCTAGTTTCACTGTTTGCTTTTATCTCCTAGCCAGAGTAATGGTGTTAAATGTCTTGCATTCAAGTAAAAAAAGAAAGATCCTGGATATGCCCAGTAATGGAAAATACCTCAATCATGTATTTTTCACTATGAAGGATGTACCAGTGGTTTTGAAAAAAAGCCCACTTCTACTGTCTGGGGCTCCCCAAGGCTATGAACAGTGTGCCTCTGATGTTCAGGATCTGAATGAGAATTGGAATACTCAGCTTATTAAAAAAGGCAATGCTGTGAGAAAGACCACCAAGCTCTCAATATAAGAATAGAGAAGAAGATCATTATATTCCTATGGTAGCAGAGTTTGGGCTTTGGGATTTTTTTTTCTCTCTCTCTCTCTTTTTTTCTTTTCCCCTTTTTCTTCTTCCCTCCCCTGCTTGATTCTTCTTACAAACTTTTACTGTACCTGTTTGTGTATGGACAAGGGCATTCCCGGCAGGAACCTTGAGTGGCATCTCCAAAATAACCATCTTTACAGTGCTCACATTTCTCCCCAGCAGTATTATACTGACAGTCCTTGAAAAGGAAACAAGCAAGACATTTAGCAGTGCTTTACCACTCAATAGGGCTTTACTGTTATTTAAAAAAATACAGCCTATTTACTCAGAGAATATGTTGTTTTTCTTCCATATAATCAAGCATTCATTGCCAAAACTGCCTTCACAACCAGGATAGAACAGTTTCGGTCAATTTTCTAACTACACAAAGCACAATTTCCTCCCTCTTGTGGAAAAACAATAGATAAATAAGTTGAATTCAAAATATTTTTAAAGAAACTCAACCAGATGCATAGTTCGTAAAGCAGCATTCCATTAATGGTCTCTCTCTCTGTCTTCATATTACCATTAAAAATCACTATGTTTATATAAAACTTTAAATTTTGCATCTTAACACTACTTCGAAGGCAGATACAATCTAAAAGCATGCAATCAATTGAGCCCAAGTACATTCCTTAAAAATCTCATTATACAAATACAAAAATTGTTTCTATTAGTAGATTCAGACCAGAATTGAGTTTCATGTAGTTTCTCCAGGGTATGTGTTACTTGTATTTTTCTGTAGTAACTGGAATAAATAATAGAAAGCAAAAGCTAAGAATACAATTGAAACTGATGCAGTTGAGCCCCTTTTTTCATGATAAAATTGTTGGGAATTGTATCTTGGTTTAGAAACATTCTTAATTCTAGTGCTGTCTAATTGTCATACATTTATATTTTATGGGTACAGAATGAGGAAGTTGCCTTTGCATTACCTAAAGTGTTGCTAATTTAAAATAGAAGTTGTTCAAATACATAAGCAGCATAAAAATACATAAGCAGCCATGAGGAAAATTCCAAATGACTAACAGTCAAGAGGCATTCACACTCCCAAGTTCTACAACTGTTTGTCTTCTGTGCAACAGACTGATCAAATGCTCCACAGAGCTGAAGGCTTGCTAACAGAGCAAAAGATG
Organism: Oxylabes madagascariensis; assembly: GCA_013400675.1. Taxonomy (NCBI): domain Eukaryota; kingdom Metazoa; phylum Chordata; class Aves; order Passeriformes; family Timaliidae; genus Oxylabes; species Oxylabes madagascariensis. Next base: position 45,169 of record VYZR01064664.1, read on the forward strand.
GGGAAAAGAAAGCAGGAAATCAGCTGGAAGCAGTCACTGAGCAAACTGTGCTTTCATTTCAGGGACCTTGATGACTCAGGGCTATGTTTGAAGACCCTACTACCATGACTGGCAGAAGAGGGGCGTTTTTCCCCACGAATGAGAAAGAGCTCTGTCTCTCCCATCTCTTCTAAAACTCCACTCTCCTTCACATTTCTTCACACCAGATTCCCTCAAACGTGACCTCTTCCCTCAGGTGGCAACCCCTAATTTTTTTCATTTTGGTTAAAGAACTAAATCTGTGGCCCACTGATAAAAGGTTCTGGGAAAAACAGGAGACGTTCCAGTTCCCATATGAGCCATTTCACATGAAGTTAAACACCAAGTATCACAAAAGCACTATGTTTGCAAAAGAAACCATTTTAAAATGCGGCCTCTATAAAAGCTGGTGCATATGTTCCTGCAAAAACCTAATGGAAAGTTCAAACTGTTTCTGAAGAATTACTGTCAATTTTTATAATCCTGAATAATAAATTCAACTGCAGAAAGAGTAAAAGAGACGTATTTAAAATATATGTGCTGGTTTCATCTTAGAGCAACTTCTTCCCACTCCCACAAGTTCATCTCCTGGCTTTTTGTTTTGCTCACTCTGTCTATAGAAACTGAAGCAATTCTGTAATTGCAAAGAAAATTTCAGCTGTTTTACATATAAGCCACCCTAAATGTGCCTAGCTGCTCCTCTACCTCCATGGCATATAAGGGTTGGAGCTCCCTAGGCACAGTGCAATGAAACCAGGGCAGCAACTCCCTCATGGGTCTTCCTTCAAATTTTACAGGGTCAGAGATATCACTGGAGTCACAGCATCTCCAAACCATCAAGTACTGCAAACCCTAAAGGAAAACTTCCAGCTGGCTCTGTGTGCACCCAGATGGTACAAGGCAGTCAGAGTGTGTCAGGGCCACAGCAGAACCACCGAGGTTACGTCACACACATGGGGCTCCATGACATGAAGCAACATGCCATGGGATAAGCAAGTCTCGGCACCATGCTGCTGCTGAGGGAATGTGCTTTTCAGGAGGAAGGGCAGGGACCACGAGGACACAAAGCCTGATTAATGGCAGAGAAATGCTTTTTCTCTTCACATGAGAACCAAGGTCTTCAGTCTTCTCCATCTCCTCCTGCCCTCCATTTTTCCCTGCTTCCAGCAGCATGGCAGTGTGCTCCTCTCCTTCCACCAGCATGCAGCAGCGGGAGAGTGACTGCCTGAGCCAGGGAGGGCTGTGCTGCTGCACAGGGGAAGGAGCCAGCCTGGGCTTAGCCTCGCTCACAAAGCTGCCCCTGGAGGCTGTCACTGGAGAGACACTGACAAATGTAGGTACTCGGGTCTGGGGCTCCAGGTGAGGAGCAGGAAGGCAAGTGAACAAGCTTTGCTCTTCGGATGTGGAACTTGGTGGCTACACAGTTGAAAGCCTTCTTGTCTTCTCTGCACCGTGGCTCCTCTACAGAGAGACAAACTTGCTCTTGGTTAGGCGGAAGTTCATGATGGAAATAAAGGCCCTCAGGGCCTTCATTTTTCACCACATTATTCTGGATGACTTTGCTTGCCCGGGACCAAGGGCTGATTTAGCTCTACCTACCTGAAAGTTAATCCAGCTGTGAGAAGGACAGGATAAAGAAAAACTTAGATCACATACTTCATGAGGTGAAAGTAAAATTTGCCTTCGTAATTCTAATCTGAAGTGAAACTTCCTGATCTTTCTTGCTGTGCCCCAGCACTTTCCTGTCACAGCCTGCCCTGCCCCTCCAAAGCAGCAGCCTGTAAGTCATCTCCCAGAATGTACTGAATTGGTTTATAGTTTCCATTAAAGCAACACGGTTGGTTGAAACAAAGTCGGGGAGAGTGACATAACGTGCAGGAATGCACCGCAGGCAGAATGGATGCACTGCGAACAAGGAAAAAGTAACAGAAAAGACAGACCATGAAAGATGTTGGCAAGGGTCCTGTTTACACAGTAAATGAGAAATTAGTGAAAACTTTTTAAGGGGGAATTTTTCAGGACAAACTATTTAAAGAAGCATCATGGATATAAACTGGAGAAGCACAGTCAGCCAAGTGTCACGCTTCCATTCCTGAGGGCTGATCCACTCCCATGGGGCTGCTTTTGGTTTAATACAGTGTTCCAGGGAGCAAAATTTACCCCACCATGTCTTCTGTAACAGCTGAAATCTTCTCATTAATCTAACTTCTATTACTTGTATTTCATCTTATTTAATTCAATATATTTAACCCATCTAGCTGTAGACTGTGATTAGTGCAGATGCACTGAAGCTGATTAAACAAGATTCTGCAAAGCCTATGCTATGCATGAATGTGCTGTTTGTCATCATTATACAAACATATCCTAGTACATTTGTATAAAGCTCAGGACTGCATATGCCAGGATAAGACCCATGTTTATCATAAATAACTACAAACGTTTCCTTATGTACACATTTGGTGACTTTTTGTAACCAGGAGCTAACAAAAATTAGAGGGGAAAGAAAAAAAATGAAGACAAGGACACAAATTATTCCAATCAACCACAGTTACATAAATGTACATTTAAGTGTATGCATCTTATGCTCATTAACAATATAAAATTTAGAGAATGAGACATACAAGGATTGTTCTTAGTTGCTTGGAATTTAACAATACTGTATGGTCCATACTACAGTAAGAGAAATTGTTTTTTCTCCTTTTCTTCCCAATAATTTACTGAATGTTCCTAATTACTTACAATACATTTTCCAGTACCATCTTGGCAGCTATTTGAATTTCCATTGCAGTTGCAGGGCACACAGCGTCCAGCAAATAATCCTTTATTCTCACGATAAAATCCAGTGCTGCACTCCTGGACAGCAAGAAGAAAGAAAAAAAGAATTGGTGAGCATTGGTAGAAAGTTTTGCATATTACAGGAAGTGTATTTTTTAAATTATTGCCATTTCCAAGGGGTAGTGAAGGTGTGAATTTCCTTTCAAGCTCTCCTAACATTGTTTAAATTTTTTAACGCAGTAAATAGCATTTAATGGAGATGATGAAGTTTCATCTGAACCCTGTGCTTTAAATACTTTGACAGTCGTGATTTAATCATTTTGATTCTAACCTCGGAGAAAAACACGTTTCCTGTGGCTATGTACAAAAGTGTAAAATATGATTTCTAAACCACAGAAAAATATTTGAGTATGAGAACACTGCAGTGTGTATCTAAAGAAGAACATCTGGAAATCTCACTAATTAGTGGTTATAGCTTGATAATAATTTCACTACAGTGTATTCCTTGGAAACAATCCAGGATACCTTTTACATATATTCATCACGACTTCCACAGTTCAGTCTACCAAGAGCTAAAGCCACACCTAGACATAGCTAGGTGATGTAACAAAACATAGTGGTCTAATTTCTAAGTACAGGCTTGCCCTTGAGACTGGGGAAGCATGAGAAGAATGCTCCAACTATTGAGGGCACAGGAGCAGGAGCACAGCCTGTCAGATCACGGTTGGATATAAACAGGGAGCTGAACCAGAGGGACATTCTAATTGAAGCAAGAGACATCAAGTTTGTTCGCCTACAACAGGGAGGCAGTAACTAATATGTTAAAACCAGGTTCTTGCTTAGCATGAGCAGGCAAATCACAAGGAATTCCTCCTGGGCAGGAAGCCCTTCAGCACACAGATCAAAAATTCATGCCCATCTTCTCCTGGAATACTCTGGGCACACCAACCACACTAAAAATGACTGGACATCAGTCTGTCCTTTTCATTCTGTAGCTCTTTTCCCCTAGGAACTCAGCTGGTATGGTGCAAGGAAGATCAAAGGCTTACGGAAGTAGGGAGAAAGCCATGCTCCCCATGGAGCACCTCCCAGGTTCCTGCCTCCAGCAATGTTCTTGTGAGCTGAGCCTATGCCTTGCCTCTGCCTCACGGGCAGGGGCTGGCCCCAGCAACATGCAGAAAACAAGCGACAGTTGAACTTGAAAGCCATAAATCTTTTCTCATAGTAAGTGCACCACCAAGACTGATGGAACCAATCTGAAGAGCAAAGGGTCTGTGGGATTGTGTCACAAATCACATTCCAGTGGTTAGAGGTATAAGAATTTATGCAGAGACAGGATTAACCAGAGAATTTTTCAGTGATAGAACTACCACAGGGAAAAAAACCACTCATCTTTCACAAAGCAGATCCCAAAAGGAATATTGAATTACTGCTGTTGAAACAACAATCACTACTGACACTTTTGCCTTCTCTACACGTAGGATAATCGGAAAAAAAAAAAGTATGCAGAATACTAACACCATCAACAGCTTTGAATACTGACTTCAGTGTGAGCAAGGACCAAATTTAGAATAGACAGTTGAAGTTTTTCAGATACATTTTTTAAAGGGTGAATATTTTCCCTGAACAACACGGAGCCAATATACACAGCTTCAGAAGAAACCAGGGCCTGAAATACATTAAACAGCATGACTAAGTAAAATATATGCTCTAATGCATATAAATTTTATTTACCTAAAGTCTCATTTTGGAGAGAAAAATAAATCAGACATGGTAAAAATATATCTAATTGCCTTTGGAAAAAAAATCTGTACAGCCTTTTGTTTTTTCTATTTATGCTGTCTTTAAAATGACACATTTGGAGTACGTGGGCACTTTGTTTTTCAAGCAGCATTTGTGATTCCACAAAAATGATAAATTGATTCCACATGAAGATAAAGCTCTAGGCACTTTCAAGTGCTTTTTAGGATCACTGTTTTCAAGTAAACAGCAATTTAAAAGAAACCTCTTGTACACACTTTTGTTAGTAAAGCACTTTGAGACAAAAGATTAATCTTCTCATTAGTTCTATATTAAGTAATATAGAAGTTGTTACCAAATTAGTTCATTTAAAAACCAAGTCAAAGGAGCAAGGAAGCGAGGAAGAAAAAATGAGCAAATTACCTCTCTCGGATAAAAATCCATTTGAATTTGCTGCCAGTGACTCCTCTCCTGAAGGTGGGGAATGGAGAGCTTCTGCTGTATATCTTGTGCTAGACAATGCCCAAGGGACGCTAATGTGACAACGAGCCATCCTACATTTCTTGGCCTCTGAGCTTGGGCCATCATTTTATTTTGGCTCCCCTGTGCACATTCACTGCTCTCCCTTCGGTGCTCACTGTTCCTTCTCTTATTACGCCCCCTTCTTCTCCAGCTTCTGACTCAGATTAATGAGGTTCTGTGCCGTGATGGGCCCCACCTTTAAACTTTATCCATGAGTCAAGTCGCTCAGCACACAGTACCGTTCCCGAGGTTAACAAGTAACTCTGCAGTTCCTGTAGCTCAATATATACCTAAGTCGGGGTGTGGCAGGCATCACCTCCTCCCCACCTAAGGCAGCCAGACAGAGCTTGGTGATTAGAGCACTAAATCACTGCCTGAGTAATGCTGCATAAACATACAGGGCTTACGAACTTCCCCGTGAGTGTCTTGATCGCTTCCTTTGGCTTTGTATTTTCACCAGGTTACATAAAAAAAACCCCCAACAGCTTAGTTTAACCAAGGCAGTATGTTGAAAGCAATGGGACGGCAGCAGAATTTTCAGTCAATGCTCATCAATTTGTGTGTGGCACAGAGCAATAGAAGTGTGAAAAAATAAAAAATATTTCCAAAATGGTTATTCTGCAGATGATAAATTAGCTGTCCTGAGCAGTGGATGCACACACTAAATGTAAGCCAGCCATACATGCCTTTGTTCAGTCTGTCTGCAGCTGCTCCAGCCTAGATATTATTCATTCATCCTCAATTCAAAGAGCTTTTGCAAGGTTAGTACAGCAATTGCTACTTTATGGTTATGCTCAACCATTTTCTGAGAGTAATTCCTCATATTTTGTGCACTTTGTACACTGCTTATCTCTCTGGTGCTTTATTCTACTGCATTGGGTGCTTACACATGGCAACAGCCAAGCTCTAAGCGAAGTAAAGTGACAACCAAAAGAATTACAGCTACAGGAACGGCATCAGGAACAGGATATACAGCTGTATTGCCAGTCTTCAGCTAATAGTACTACTTTGCAAAGCCTACACTATTTTTCATAAACATCTCCAAATAATTTTTGCAAATATGTTAATTTCAGATTTCACACGTTTTCTCTACACAAATAGTATCTTGAATTATCTGGATTCAGGCTACTTCCCTTGGACCCTGTTAAAGTAAGAAATAACAGGAATCTTCTCTACTGTGTATGGTCTCACAGCCTTCAATTAAGTCAATTCTCTCCATTAAAGTATGAGATTATTCAGCCTCTCAGAGGGCATCACAGAAGAATCCTTCATTATAGTGCCCTACATATGCAAAATTACATTTGCAGCTCCATAAAAGCAGTCATGAGTAGAATAACCCCACAGTGCTTCTTAGACGGTGAAAGCACTAGAGCCACTGGAAGTGCACAGGCTTAGGGGAAGCACTCTTAATTACTTTAACAACCATCCTGCTCCTCTAGCTAACCCCAGTACCCATAGCTGTAGGCAAAAGACAGAAGATAATGGCACAGCATGGAGGCAAACGTTTCCTACCTGGCATGAGTCACCAGCGTACTGAGCCGGGCAGGCGCACGTCTCCACACCGTGCGCGATGCTGCCGCTGCCCTCGCTGGTGGCTTCCTCCAGCCCGACCTCCCCAAGCGTCAGGCGCTGGGTCTCCGTGAAGTAAAGGGCCCGGATGTGCAAGCCATCCAGCCTGGACAGGATTATCATCAGTTCTTCTCGGGATAGCAGCTTACCGCTGCTGGCGTGTCTGAAGTTGCCCTGCAAATTAAGGGGTACAAAATGAGCACAATGCTGCAGCTGTTGAAAAAGAGTAGCTTCAAAGAAGACCAGAGGACAGAAAAAGGGAGAAAACATCCATGGAACAGATTTGTCTAGTGCCAACTGATGTGTGGTAATAGAGTCCAGGAGAGTAGACACAGGATGGGTGGGAAAAAGAATAATGAGCATAAGGAAAGGGATGTAGCTTTGATTGTACAAGGTAAGTATGGCTTTGAGGTACTGAAAAGTGAAGAAGCCTGTAGGCTCTTCTTCAGTCATCCAAATTTCTTTGAGATACCACCCACCAAATCATAAAAATGTGAAGGAAAATGCTTTTATTTTTAAGGTTAAATGAAGTCCTAAGAACCCAATCTTTCAGGGCTTTCTTGCTGCTAATAAACACAGCATTGTTGAAAATGGAATTTGGCTTGAAGAAACATCTTTTTTGCCTGCATATAAATAACCCAGTTCGACCTTCTGAGCACAGGTTTAAGGTAGGAATGATCCCTGCTGAATTCACCTACTTGAATGTTGGACACCCCATTCTAAACTAGGTACCTAGACACCAAGGAAAACAGATAACAACTCATTCCATCCCTATTAAGTACAGTCTGAGCTGCAATGAATCACCTTCTATTGAGGACTGATTCAGCATTACTCCACAGGCCCTGGAGGGAGTGCTAATAGCTACATTGAACAAGATGCCCAACCCAGAGGTGTTAAAACTAGGTGTCATGAACCAGAACCATGGTTCAATGTGGCAGTAAAGAGAGATAAAAAATGTTCTTAATATTTCAGGTCTACAGTGTTTAAGTTTATATCCATCATCATGACGAAGTATTTGGTACTTCTGCACATATTCTGCATGTGTGTATTTTTATGTGACTCTGGAAGGAAAAGAGAAGGTCATTCCTTTTTCAGTTCTTACCTCAGCCAGTTGCACTCGGCCATAATATTGACGATCAGGCAGTGGGTTGTTGGGATCCATATAAACAACTTCCATTTGTTGGCCCTATGTGAGAATGAGGATATAACACTGCTGTTTCACCACTTGTTATGGGAAAGTGTTCAGATGCAATAAAATTTGGTGAAGCACATTAATCCTGTTATTTGGGGGATCAAAACTAGGTAATACTAGGAAAACTATATGTCTTTTTCTCAGGAAAGTGGTATAGTGAGCACTGTGTTCTGGTGCCAGCAAGGTTTTCACTGCTTTTGCCTATTAACAACCTTGTTTTCAAGTAAAACACCAAGAGAATGAAATTAATGCTGATCAACCTTCACAGGAACTAGCTATTACTTTAGAGTAAAAATGGTTTTGCATTTTGCAGCACTCTCCTTTGCATCCTGGTGCACCAACAACTGTTGGTATTACGGTAGTAGTTTATGAGGTACATTTCCCAATAAGAATCCTAGAGCATTGAATTAGTATTTCTGATGGTGTAAGGAAACAAAACAGCCCCTGGAGAACTACAACAAAGTTAAACATTTCAATTTTGGCTCTAAAGTGGTTAAATTAAAAAACTATCAACCTAAATGGCATTTTTATTTCAGTCCCCTGAAGCCTTACAATTATGGTTAGTTTTATGCTGAAAAAAAATCTCACAGAAAATGAGATTAATTACACATGAAATCCAGGGCATCTTTTGCAGAGATGAGGCCATACTTGTTGACAAGTGTACAATGCATTAATTAATTTTTTTCCACAAGCATATTCTACAGAGAAAATCCTGTTTTATCTTTTTACTTGCTCTCAAAGCAGTTATGCTTAATAATATATTACTTTGGCAACAGAGACAGATGTGTTGATGGCTTTGAGCAAAATGCAGTAAAATCACTTTTATAGAAATAGTTAATGGTTTTAATAGTTAAGTTAATGTTTTAATAGTTAAGTACACTATAAAAGCAAAATTTGCCACAGTTGTTAAGTAACATAAAAATCATGGTATTTGTATTGCTTATAAGAATAAATAGTATTTTAAAGCTTACTGTTAGTCGTATATCAGGTTTCTTATCCAGAAGAACCATGCCCTCGCTGGGTAAGCCAAAAGATTTCACTTGGTAACTTAGGAAGCCACCATACGAAGAAAGCTGTAACAAAATGCACAAGACCAAAGATACTTTACTGCACTATTGCTTGACATTAACGTAAATTTTTAATCAATTTATCTCATCTTCCAGCACTATAAATAACACATTTAGTCTTTGTAAATGTTGCTCAATCAAACCACCCTTTATAAATCCATTCTTTTTAAAAAACTCAAGAAAATTCAAATTAGAGTAGATTTCTTGTTTACAAGTTTCAGAACTGCACCATTTGAGAGGCTGTTAAATTACTTATTTTTCAGTGGGTTTTTTTTATAGGACACTATTGGTGTTACAAACTAACCTTTGTATTCTGTACGTACAGTATTTATTTTGTAAAGTCAAGAGTGGTCTATTAAACAGAATGTAAAAATATAAAAGAAAATGGGAACAACAAGATCTGAATTTCTCAATTACTCTTAGTTTCTATACTGCTATACATTTTACATTTGATTCCCTTCTAACCTTGTAAACAAAAGACAGAGAAAAGAAAGAAAACATACTCTGCTAAATATAAATGTTCCAGTGGAACCAGTTAAAAGGTTTCAGATAATGGAAAACAGTACGTATAACCTCATCATAATGAAAAATAGTTGAAGTGATCTTGTTCATATTTTCAAAAAGAGATGCTATCACTGGAAGCAGACCAAACCCTGACATTTTCAGAACACAGTAACATGAATAACTGGTAAATTTATAACTTGTAAACAAAATTCTAGATAGCATTTTGGTGGTACTTTCATTACTGCAGTATTGCCTATGCTAAAATATACAGTGATACAGTGAAAGTAGGACCCAAATTAGAACTATTTTATTTGCAGTGCTGTCATTGCAAATAACAGCAAGTAATGGCAGGCCTAGGTAGATACTGTGACATGCAACATAAAACTCATAGCACTGATCTTAATAGCTGTGTTTAAAAAGGGTTATTGCCTGCTTTATATCTAGTTATGGAACAACAGAAGTACTTTTGGTTTAACACTGCAGGTGATAATGTATGCTTTAACATGAAATTTCTTTCAAAAATAATTTGTAGGCACTGAAAAAAGAACCTTTATAACATCAACAAAAAAGCACCCTAACTAAATGTGCTATTCACCTGAGATAGATACATAGCTCTGAGCGTAGGTGAGCATGAGGAAAAATATTGCTCTAGTCTTTAAAATGAGGACTAGGAGAAACTTCAAAAGTTTTATCATGTTTCATACCTTGGTATCTACACCATTTGTTTTCTCGTGTGTGTCAGCAGGATTGCATCTGAAAAGCCTGTGTGTCCTGCAACCGGCTGGTAAGTATTGGCACTGTCAGAGTTCCAAAGAGGGAGAACCTGGGGCTCTGGGCCTGCAAGTCCCCATTAGCAAAGTCCCCTGGTCGGTGTGATCCTCAGGCTTGAGATGCTGATGGCATTAACTGCGAGCAGAAGGCTGCACCCATGCACGGGTCGACAGAGCAGCAAGCAGCCCGAAGAACACAAAGGGTAGAAAAGCAGTTGATGCTCTTCTCAAGCAACATATCAAAAGCAAATGGTTGGGGGGTTTTTGTGTGCCACTGAGCACCTTTTATTCTTTTGGAAATCTGCCCAGGACATACTCTATGGAATCTAAAGAATTCACAAGCCCTATGTGTTCTGGGTTTCAGAGCAGCCACATTGGCAAGTTCTACATATTCTGGACTTCAGAAAAACAGCTGAAGGTACCAGCTGCTTGAGACATTTGAGCCATTTGAGCTATTGAGCTCTTGATCATGCTGTTCACATTAAGACTTGTCTGGCACCAAGCAGCATGATTAATTCTGTGTTATTGGTTAATTTCACAACTGTACTCAGGAGTAAAATGTTGTGATTCCTGGCATGACAGGTAAGAGAGACAAGTGAAGAGAGAGAAACTTATCTAAGAAAAACACTGAGACTCTTCATCAATAATGCTGGTAAAAATATGATTACATGTTAGTAAAACAGAAAAGTTAGGTGGCATTTACCTTCTCTCCCAGGTAGGATGGTGGTGCCTTCCAGTATAAATTATGCACAGAAGCTGGCAATTCTTGAACATCAGCCACCACACTGTTACTGACTGGATTGAAAGTGACTGGAATGTCCAGATTTTCATCTACTGCCTCCAAGCGCCAGTTCCTCATATCCACAAACTAATGAAAAACACATAAAGAAAACAAAAGTTTTCCTCATCCTTTATTAAAACTTCACCAGCACCAAGTAAGGTGAAGAAATAGTTTAGCCTCTGTAATTCCTTTAGCCTGAGATCCAACCCCTTCAGAGCCAGCCAAAAGTCTTTGAACAATGGATATTTCATGGACCTCAAAAGAGAGTGAAAATGTGAAGATGTGACAAAGCTACTTGGGATGCAGGCATTTTGTTTGGTTTGTCACCTGGAAACTAAATTCTATCTTCAGCCACAGGAAGACATAGCTTTCTGGGGGTGACAAGGAACTGTGCACACAAACCCAAGGATATAATCTGGAGATGCTTTTTAAAGTTCATTCCAAAATCAAACCCAGGGCACTAACCTCAAAGACAGAGTTTGGAACTGGTTAACTGTGAGGGAGGGGACATGGCATGACATTTTGGAGAGGCAGGCAATGTAGCCTAATATTCTGCCTCTTTAATGCACCTCTTACGTTTAGGGCTGTTCTTTCATGAAAGACCATGCCTCTTTTTTTTATCATTATGCTGGAGGAAAGAGAGCATAATGTGTATGATGTACCAGAACAGTTCTGGGTTCTGGTGGATTGCCCTTGACTGCACAGAGCAAAAAACTAAAAAAATAGACACATTTTCATAAACAGTTTTTGGTGAGGACAAGTAATGACTAGAGGAAATTTTCTACTGATTTCACTTAGGCCACATTTTCACCTTTCACTCGTAAACAGTAAAGAGCACAATCTGGATTGCATCTAGTCTATGTCTAAACCTTAAATAAACTCCTCATCCACTATTCTCGCTTTCCTCTCTTTTCCTTTCTCTTGCCTTTTTTCAAGCAGCTGTTGATTTTTTTGTCAGTCCTCAGCCATTTTACTGTTCATTTATGCTACTAAAAATCTTTGTTTCTCACACTTGATGTCATGTCTCTTTTACAGCGAGGGAAGAAAGACAATTTTTACAAGCTCTGTAGAATCTGTCACACAGTTCTTAAGAACGCATCTGTAATATAGACCTGTAAAATGGTATGTGCTTATCAAAGCACTTTGAAGGAGATCATTGACTTTAATGGTGACACAGAATTTGAAGATAAAGCAAGCAAGATAAAGGCCAGCTCAACCAGTCCAACTAGTGACTTGTAAACAAACAGGTGAAAAGGACCATTTCTGCTGAACGGCACTTTCAGACTACACCTAATCTTAAGAAGGCTGCACTAAATCTTCACTTGGAGAATTGCTTGGAGAATATTTCTCATCCTTAGAAATGAATAAAATATATTTTCAGGTTTAGAAGAAATCTGGAATTTCCTTAATGGAACAAGTGTAAGTTCATGATAGAAAAGAAGAAAAATCTTTGGTACACCTTGGTTCTACGACGATCCGTGCTGCGACAGCTGCTGGTTGCCCCAAAACAAAAGCAAGGTGTGCATCCCCTGGGGTTAGAAGGGTTTAAATAAAAGGATCCTGGTCTGCAAGTGTCACATGCTGCACCTTCAACATTTTCCTGTTAAGGCATAGTTCAAAGAAATGTCAGTGCTTTTTTTGCTTTGCTGAGGTCCCCAAAACTTCCTGCACATGAAACAAATCTTCTGCAAGGATATATATTTAAATGTATAGAAACAAATGAATGAAAATATGTGATTGTCTGGACAGACTATATTCCAAATGCAAATAAAACTGTCTTGGAGGTTATCTTATGAGCTTTCTTTCCAGTTTACAATGTAAAATGTGAACCACTGAGTAAAAAATATTAGTCAGAGACAGCTGGTAACTTCCTTGCCAAGACCCTCCTGCTGGTTTTTGCAAACCCATAATATAAAAGGTCACTTGTGAAAGTTCACATTTATCACATTTAATTATGCAGATCAGAACAAAAGAAGATTTCCTAGCGATAATGATGTGGTAAAATGTCAACTGACATAATATGGCTAAAAAAAGCATGGGACTTGGTTAACATCCAAAAGGCAAGACGCAAATGGATAAAGTGGATCTGTGCTTCAGTTATTCCATGAGCATCTACTCTGCAGCTCTCTAACATCCTGCAAAAACTAAGACCACCTGTACAACTGACAGATATTGAAGCCATTAAAAAATGGTATTTAATGTCACCATGATAATCTGTGCACATATTGTAAAGTGTGATGGTTTTGTACAGCTGCATTTAATTTTTACTGAAAACTTAATGATAAACTCACTTTATTCACCCCATTATATATGAAATAGTCACTGGCATGGAAATGACGCTTGTGAATGCAGAAGTAATTTGATTTATCTGACCTTGCAAAGACAAATTCCTGTCTGGGGATCACAAACATCTGGTTTTGTTCCATCTCTGTTACAGCTACATGGCACACAGTTAGGGAAACCATAAGTTCCAGGAGCACACTGATCACACCGACGTCCTTTTATTCCTGGTTTGCATCTTTATCAACAAGCACAGAGGAGAGAGTCAATAAGGGAAGTAGGAATGGAGCAGGGAAGGGAAAATAAAACAACAGGCAGGTGGATTTTCAAAGGGATTGCATGGCTATGACACAACTTTATGACTTCCACAGAGAAAAAGCAGCAGGTTAGTATTGTTCTCAGATTTTGAGTAGTGTGACGTTTCAAATGGCCACAGAACTGACTAGGAATGAATTTGACTTTGAAGGATAAAAATGCTCACAATATAATTAGACTTCTGCAGCTATTCAGTCCTTGCCGTGCAGAACTACCCTCTCTGTATACCAAGGTGCAAAACATGGATGTTGAATATAGGTAAGCAGAGCTGGAAGAAGGTTTATAGCTGTAAAATGTGCCTGGGCATTACTCAAGGCATGCACCTGGTAACAGAAAAATGGGAAACTGCAAGCATATGAATAATTACAGGGACCTCAAACCCCCACAAAGCTGGGGTTAGTTTACAACCGTTCGCAGTGGATAAAATCCATTTTGCTCACACTGAAGAGTGAATAACTTAAATTTCCCATATCCTCTCCAAACACCTGAAAAAAGCATTGAAGCAAACCATCCATGCATTGTTTATAATACACATAACCCAAACTTACTTGCATTGCCCACTGGTTTTATCACATTCTGGGCTTGCCACATCAACAATTCCTTTTTCTGAGCAGTTGCAGCTCTTGCAGCCAGCAAGAGGATGATAGTTGAAGTAATACTTCTCACACACTTCACATTTTGGCTTCACAGTTCGTGGAGGGCAAATGCATTTACCAGTTGTGTCATCACAAAGACGCTGCCCGCAGTCGCATACTAGGTCAAAGAAATTGTTCTACAAATCAATCACATCTCATCTTAAAACAATCAACTCTTATTGAATATGCAACAAATAAACACAACCTTTATGTATAGAAAACATAACTCTTTTCTCTCACTGGTTTGAAGTTCAGGGTCATAGAAACCAACTATGTGACTGCAACAATAGTTTCAAAGAGCAGGTTTAATGCTTGGCTCTTTTCCACAGATTGGTTGCTTAACTTCACCACAGACATTGTTTATCACTTGCCAAAACTGCCAACTGCCAACTGTTTCGGTGTCAAGGGCACTACCTTTATAAAGTAATGTTTATAAACATCAATATAGTATCTATGAAAGCAGCTAAGGACTGTTGGTGTAATCTATAGATCTGTTGTTATTATTAACACCAGATTATGAGGAATTAGGAATGCTGTGTCTCTGATTATCTATGGAAAAGCTTGAAGGTGTAAAATGGGATTAAACATTAACAACTTAATGATTTAGCAGTCATTGCAGAAAAAATCCATTTCACTGAATTGTGGCAATAAGGATTTTAACCAGTTCAGTTGTAAGCCTACTATACCTGATCAGACAACACATGCAAAGGCACAATTCACCACGAGCTAGGTGTGCTTTAGAGGAATGGGATTTCTTCTGCCTTAAACTGAAAGCTATGCTATGGTGAAGCTAAAACAGCTTGACCAACCTCTCACAGGATCAGGCTCTACAAAGAAAAGTCAGGCTGCAGTACATCTGCAGTAAATTCAGAGGATTAAGCAGGTGGCCGGGTCAGGAGCTGAAGGAGAGCAAACACATACTTACACTTGCAAAATGGGAACCCATGGTAGCCGGTCTGGCAGCGGCTGCACTGGCGACCGATGACGTGGGGTCTGCAGACACACTGCCCTCCCAGGGGGCTGCACGTAGGGCTCGTGGCACCTGCGCTGTGGCAGTCACACGGCAGGGCTCCGTTGTTGTAGAAAGCCACCAGTGACCTTACTGAGTCCTTACAGAAGGCCGAGGATCGTTCTGGGCTATTTGAATTGAAATATAAATCATGTAAGTGCTCGCACTCGGGAATTGTTGTGAGAGTGCTTTGCAGTGGTTCAGTAAATTAGGGTTCTGTCTTTCAAACAATTTGACATAAGGATGGCATCAGCACACATGCAAGGATATACTTTAATTAAATGAGGGGTGAATGGCTTTGAACATGCAGGTAAGAGGTTTTTCTCATCACAAGTGCATATTAGTTGTATCAGTTCAGACATGCCAAGCAAAATACCAAATAGCAAAGATGGAAATATCAAAGACAGGAAGATGACACAGATTTTCCTCTTTTGTACTGTGAGCAATAAAGCTCTACCTTTACATTGCATTTGCAATAGAAAGTCAGGGAAAAACGACTCATGGAAATTTAATGGGCCAGCATAAGACATGAAAAGCATTTTACTGTAGCACAATTATAGGGATTTTAGATAGGTCTGTAATACGTAGTAAAAGTATTATTATTCCCAGCTGGTTGTCAATGTTCAGTTTTTTTGAAAGTGATGCTTACTCAATATAAAAACTGTTTCCTCCACATTGGCTGATAAAATCAAATGACTTGTCCACTGTCTTTTTGTCAAGAATTTTGTAACTGTAGGTTTCTGCTGGAACAACTAAGATATTTTCCTTAAAACAATAAGAAAGCTGAATTGTACATTTCAGAGAAAAACAAAAAGGCACAAGCTAAAGGCATTTACATGTTTAAATGTTGCTTCATTATACATTCTGGATTTTTTCAAAACCTGTAAGATTTTAATCAAAAATTAAGAAAATTAATTTTGCATACTGCCCTCAAAGTTGTGATGTTACAAGCAGTGTGCAACAAAAACAGCACAGAGTATCTTAAAAATTTAAAATAAAACCAAAAGCAGTGCGTAAGATACTAAAAATCTGAAACTCAACATTAAAAAATTTATTCTTTTTCGTTTTCATCTTTGCATTTATCTCTAAGTGAATGGTGAAACTGAGAATAACATTTTCAAGTACATTTATGTAATACACGTACCAGAACGAGCATTCTTCCATCTGGTATCATCACTGTAACAGAGACCATGGGTTCAGAAATGTCAAGCTCAATTTGGTTTGCTGCAATCACCTGAACCTGACATCCAGAAGTATGAGGGCAGAACGAAGCACTGAAAGTACCTAGAAGAAAAAAAATATAATGGGTTTATAATGGGTGAAAAGGTTTTTGGTTGTAGGGGGCTACTGAAATGGGTTCTATGAAAATCTGTAAGAAGCTTCTCCCATGTCCAACAGAGCCAATGCCAGTTGGCTCCAAGATAGACCCAACACTGGCCAAGGCTGCGTCTGACAATGGTAGCACCTCTGGAATAACATATTCAGGAAAGGGGAAAAAACCCAGCTCAACAGTGGGTACAGCCAGAGAGAGGAGTGAGAACATGCAAGAGAAACCACTCTGCAGTCACCAAGGTCAGTGAAGAAAGCGAGGGACAAGGTGCTCCAGGTACTGGAGCAGAGATCCACCTGCAGCCTGTGGAGAAGACCCACGCAAAAGCAGGTGGATGCCCAAATGGGGTCTGTAAACCTCTGGGAATCCCACACTGGAGCAGGCTCCTGGCAGGCCTTGTGACCCCATGGAAGGGACCCACACTGGAGCAGTTAGTGAAGAATTGCAGCCCAGGAGAATGATTCATTTTGGAGAAGCTGGTGGAGGACTGTCTCCCATGTGAGAGATTCCACACTAAAGCATAGGAAGAGTGTGAGCAGTCCCCTGGTGAGGAGGAAGGAACAGAGGCAACATGTGATGACCTGAGTACAGCCCACATTCTCTGTACCTGTGTGCCACTCAGTGGGAGAAGCTGGACAAATTTGAGAGTAAAGCTGAGCCCAGGAAAAAGGGAAAGGTGGAAGGAAAGTGTTTGAAGATTTGGCTTTAGTTCTCATTAACCTGCTTTGATTTGATTGATAACAAACTAAGCTAATTTCTCCAAGTCAAGTCTGTTTTGCCCATGTAACTGGTCAGTGATCTCTCCATGTCCTTATCTCCTCCCACATGCCTTTTTGTTATATTTGCTCTCTCCTGTCCAACTGAGGAGGGGAGTGACAGTTTGGTGGGTACCTGGTGCCCATCCAGGGTCAACCCAACACAGCTCCATACCCCAAACTGCTGAGAAAGGAAACGGATTAGGTCAAATTCAGATGCCTACCTGACCACACATGTCCTGCATTCACACGGACTTGCACCGAGAACACTGGGTGTGCCGGCTGATAAAAACGTACCACAAATACGTATCTGCCCAAGTGGGGCACTCTGCCACTCAAGGTGATCTGGTTCTGGAGAAACAAGAACAGCTCTGGTATTACATCACAGAATAGACTTGTTTTGTGAAACATTCTTGGGCTTATCAGTTGTGTTCAGTGCCCTCTACCTGCAGTGAAAGAGAGGGGGCTTAACATCTCTCGGCAAGTTCAATTTCTTTGAGGAACATGGCATTACAACTCTGTTTGCCTGCCGAGCACATTTAACACTCCTCTGCAGTCTGTGAGACTGTTGTGTAGTTCAGAAAAAAGCTGGTGTTTGGGGTTTTTTTCTTCCCCTTTCTTTATATTGTCTCCGTGGCTTACTCAGTTTGCAACATTTTCATCATATCACATCATCCAGTTTTGATTCTCTTACAACGTTTCATCTATTTGACTTTACTAAGAACATACCTTGTGACTTGCAAAACAAAGCAAAACAAAGTTTTTAAAATATGAGGTACCTGTAACGGTGTCAAGGTGACTCCATGAACTGAACCAGCAGGTAAAGTGGCACTCAATGGATCATGGAGTATATTCTCCTGTACTTCAGAAATCTTCCCGTCTTTGAATGCATCCAAAACCAAAGCTCCTGGTGGAGCTTTGAAAGCTGAGGGAATGCATGCTGCACTAAACACAGAACCACAGTAATTATCCTTGGGACCAGGAGAAAGTTTTAATATAACAGGAAAAGCTGCTGACTTACAAAAGTCAGTGTATTAGACTGTATTGCAATTGATAATGCAATAATAACCCCTGTATCTATTTGGATTCCTTGTGAATGATCAGAAAGTAAATGAAAACAAGAGGTATGGATTTAACTTATAAAGGGGAAAGTGTGTAAACTTTTAATGTGTTAACTGATTTTATTCACACAAAATTTCCGTAACTTTAAGTTTCAGTGGAAAGAATTTTCTAAGGAAGATGAAACTTAAAGGGAATCACAAGCACTAAAAATTAAATACATTTTAGTTAGTCTGGTCAGTTACATTCACCAGAATCTGTACTAATATTGAATTCTCAGTTCTACAAATATTTACATAGGTGTATCCTTTAAACATGCAAGTTTTGCCACTGAAGTCAATGGGACTACTTAAGTACTTAGAAGTTAAGTACAGACTCAAATATTTGTAGAATTGGAGCCAAAATAAATAACAGTACTCCTTGAAAGCATCCTTATTCATTCACTGCTGTGTTTAACTATTTCTTCCTTGGCATATTTAATTCTGGGATTGAGAGGAGAATTTTCCAAGATTGCAGGACAAAATATTTTGGGGGGTTTCCTGGTTGCATTTGTTCACTTCTCAACAGAGAAGTACTCAACAGGCAATGATTAATTTTTGCTCA
>VYZR01064665.1:57361-74796 GCA_013400675.1 Oxylabes madagascariensis
AAAAGGCTACTTACAGAATTTATGCTTGCAATTACCTTGGTAGTGAAAAAGGACAGCAAGAAAAGTAAGTTTCACAAAGAAAAGGAACAAAAAAGGAAATTACAGCATGTTTACATATTTTTTTTACTAAAAAAGTCTAAAAAATCCACTAAGAGTGGCATAAAATGCTGCCTGAACAAATCTCTAGGCTAAATTGGGCAGATGTTGGTATCACGGCAAACTCTGCCTGCAATACAGGTGAGCCTTCAAAATGTCATCCCATTTAGTCAGTTGGTCTTCACAGGGTGGTTGTCTCAATTTCACACGGGCTTGACCTACAGATGCAATGGCTGACCAGTCTGTCTCCTAAGTAATCTTTGAAAACTCTTGCTGGAATGCCAAAGCTGTTGGGAAGCTGTCAGAGCTGTTAGTGCTTCATCTGGAAACCTTCAGAGGGTCACTTTTGGGATGAATGGGAGAAGGTTTGTGTTCTTTATTGACATTAAAACTTCACAATGCCAGAGATTTTGCTGGGTTAGGCCAGTACACTCACATCTCCATGTGCCAGATTCAGTTACAGTCTGTGCGTGGATGTGTTTGTAACTAGGACAGATAAATGGACAGGGATCCCATAATATTTCTGTCAACTGAGAACTGATTCTTGATAGCTTATCAAGGCATCACCAGCAAAACAATATATAAATATACAGAAAATTANAACATGCTTCACACACCCTGGGAAGAGAAGAGAACCTCTGCCAGGCTGTCAGTGGTTGGGGAAATTTTGTAGGAACAGTCAGGTACTGCTAAGTGGACTTAGAGAAAAGGGAGGGCTCTAGGCAATGGAGCTGGAAGCCAGAGAGTGAAAGGACTGGAAATGTAAATCAAGAATGCAGCAGAGCAGGAGTTGCATCTCTGTGTGAGTATTGAGGATAGAGTTTTTCAGGCTTTCAATTATTCCACTGAACTGGAGAGTAGTGGGGGAACAGGGCAGAAAAGATTAAATAACCGAAGCACTTGCCTAAACCTTGGGATTTCATCACCATCATCTCCTTTTTTTTTTTTTTCCAGACTCATGGCTCTGTGAATTTTGTGAAAGTTTGGGAGAGGGGAGCTGATTTAAGATTTTTGAGCCCTTAAGGATTTGCAGTGCTTCCCTAACCTTGGATTAGCTTAACTTTGGGTTAGAAAAACCTCACAAGTTCTTTCCAGTGATCCCTTTACACTGTGCTTGCTTCTTCCACCATGGAAACAGCAGCTCTGCTCTTGGGACTTCTTGATCCCTGGACCTGTGGTTTCTCAGGTTATCTCTGACCATTGCTCTGATCTCTTCCCTCACCAAACTTTCCTCCCTTCCATGAAGCCCCTCTGAGGTACAGCTGGATCATTCATGTTAGCAATGGAGTGCCTGAACATGACCACAAAGCTTGTGGTCTAAGCTTATACCAGTCCTTTTTGCACAAACCTTTCATGGTTCCAGAAGTGCTTCTTCACAGCCCCTCTGAGATTTATCCCATTTCCTTGTAATCCATCCTCTTCTCTCCTATGCTGGCTCCATACATTGAGCTGCAGACTCTGGAACCACATGTTTTGACTCTCCTCCAACTGACCATCAATCCATGAGAGAACAAGAGAGCTTGTCACTTCAGCCCCATTCTGCGGGACCAGAGCCAGACTGTGCCCTGTGACTGAAGTGTGGTGTTCTGAGTTACACCACAAGACATGGCAGCTCCAATTCAAGTCAGGTTGGTTAATCTCTCTGCCTCCTGCGCCTGTTTTGCTGTCCTTGGTTCTCCTGTGTCAGCTACACCATGCTGTGAGGCCAGCCAGCCCTTCCAAGCCTCTCCCTAGGTTCTTCCAGAAGCTGTGTTCACCGGGATAGCTCCTGGGACTTCAGTATCAAGCCCTAAAATAGATGCATTAAATGTTGAAAAACAGGGAACAGAATGTAACAGCAAGTTGCATCATTTTGTTTACATCTTGTTCCAGTTTCTTTTTTCCCTAATTTATTTTGAGAGCTTTATGTCAGACAGAAAAGCTGCACTTGATCACTATATAGGAAGCAAACGTTGAGTAAGAAGACAGACTGTGTGGTTAAGCTTGCAACACACGATGATCTCCCATGTCTTGGGAAATTGTGAAAAAAACAATGGATTTAGCAAAGTATCTGCAGAGAATCTTTGCTAAGAAGAAAAAAGCATATGATAACTGCTGAACCAGTGTAAGAATAGATCAAATATATTGACTAAGAATAAGATGTCTGGAAAACACAAGTATTTTTGTTTAGTATATTATTTTGTATCCCTGGGATTGACTGGGAAAATCGTCACCTTCATTTTTCTCTGGAATTTCAAGGAAAGGACAATGCTGACTGTGCTAACTGATGAAGAATACTGAGCTTCCTTAATTAAAAATAGTTATTATTAGTTAGTGTGTTTGTTAACTGTTTTGTTCCAGACTTTCCATGTTTCTTTGTTTATGGAAAAAGATCATGTACTAAATATGTCTCTTGCAAGTCCACCAAGGATTTTCTCCAAGGAGAATCCAGGAATAATATTTTAAGAGATGACGTTGTTTAAGCAAACTCAGCTATAAATATTTTAATTGCTTACAAAATGAATCAAATTTGTCACATCCTTAACTCCTGCCTGAGGAATCTGGCATCTCTGTGCCAGAAAGAACTATGCTGTGGGCTCCAAATTGCCTGCAAAAGTCACAGCCAAGCCAGAAATTCATGCTAAAAAAATAATACTTCTTACATAAGAAAGAAGTAATTTCAATGGTATTGAAAATTGGCAAAATCCTGGTTTTGGAAGGGCTGCTGGGACTTTCTAAGATGTTCAGGATATGAGCTGACTGTCCGTAAGGTGACTATACCAATTTCCTTGATTTTGTAGAGCTGAATGAGTTGCTTTGTTCCTTAGACTGTGCACATGGAAATATAAATGGCTTCCCTGTGACATAGATGCTATTAATATAAAGAAAGTTATCTGGGCTTTCAGGAAAATATTAACTAGAACTTTCTCAGAAAGGGTGTGGATATAGAACAGTCTGTAGTTGTCTGTATGGAACAGAGCTGGCCTGTTTCGAATACCCTCAAAAGGCACCTAATTTTCAAAATTGAACTAATATTACTTATTTGTTGACATAATTTAATTTTTTCCTATTTTTAAAAGACATAGAAAGTTATGTGTTCTGCCTCTAGATTAAGAGGTGAAGCAAAAATTATATACTCCTGGTTAAATTCATGTTTTGTCCACACTTTGAATGGTGAAATTCTGGTTGCTTTCCTTCCAAAAATGTAATAGAAATGACAACACGGCAACACAACAGATGATAGTATGGAATGGCTTCCAGGAATAAAGAAAACTGAGAGGGAACAGGACTTCTCAGTTTTCTTTTTAAAAAGAGTAGCACTGCCAGGACAGACATGGATTGACAGTTCATTGTCTGAGCTGGTAACAAAATCAGGATCCACACCAAGATGCTGTCAGAACCAGATTCAGGACAAGCCAAAGGAGGTGAATTTCACACAACATGCTGTCCCATGTGCTAGGAATACAAGCTGTTCCTAGGCTTTTAAGAGTAGGCTGCACAAGCATTTGGAAGAGCAAAACCCTTGGAGTTATTTAGACAGACAACATCAGACTCGGGATAGGTGAAGGGTGAGAGGGTTTTAAAGGAATCCTTTGTGAGATTTTTCCATGCTTCCTTTTCCCTAGATGTCAGGCCATGATCACTAGGAAGACAGAAATGTGACCCAGACAGAGCCCAGCTCTGAACCAGGGCAGACAATCTGATGTCGTTAGGTATTTTTAAATACTGATGATGATTTCCTAAAGATGGAGCACGACAGGAAACAACTGGGTGAGCAAATGTTACTTCTATGAATGGTCTTGCAGAAGTAAACCCATATAATTTCTGAGTTGTCTCATTCTTCAAGAGTGTGCAGACCCAAGTTCTTAACTGTTTAATTCAACTGTGAAACACTGTATATGAAGTATGACCACATGGCCTCCTTTTAAAATTTGCATTCTACCTACTAAGAAATTACATTTTTGTCTATGCTGCAGCATTTTCTGAACATTTGATTCACTACTGTGCCCCACTGGAATCAAGCAACTAAAGATCTACAGTGCACTCAGCAGGTATGAAATCTTATCAGAACTATGTAACAGCACACTGCTGAAGTGTCATAAAACAGATTAAAGCATTCTTTTTTTTCCTGGCCTTCTACCTGTTGAATATAAAAAACATAGACTTCTGTTATTCAGACAGATCAGGGAGCTACAAGTAAAATTTGGATTACAAGTAGTATCAACAGCAGCTAAAAAGGAAATCATAAACCAGTAGAAAATTTGTGGGAATGTTTCTGAATGGCTTGCACTGTGCTTACGTAGCTCTGCATTATTTCCTGACCAGTTTTAAGTGCTCTGGAATTTTTCTGGCTTATTCTTAAGAAATACAACTGGACTATATTAGGAAGACAGTAAGAAAGAAAGGAAAGTCAGAATTGATTCCTAAATGTTGATTAAGTTGTTAGATGCAAACTGCTTATGAAACAAACATTTCTAGGTTGTTTCTGATGCTGAGAAGGAGCTCTCATGGTTAAAACTCCCTCTGAATCTTTCCAAGAGACATCTCCAGCATGACTCTGATACAGCAATTTGGATTTGTTACACCAATTGACTGCAAAGAAAGAAACGTCAAACCCTCACATAAATGTCCTTTCTCTGACAAGCTCTCCCTCTTTCGAACTACAATAACGAGGACAACATTGTTTTGCTTTGCCACAGACGTTCCCCTAAGTTTTTTTAAGGCTTCAGAGGTTCGGTGGAATTTGACAAGAGGTATTTGCGCTTTTGTGTTTGCCTTTAATTGCTGCGCCCCGGGGTGGATCCCTGCGCTGCTGCCGCAGCCGGAGCAGAGGGCGCAGGACCCTGCCTGCTTGTCACAGCTCGCAGGACTGGGACAGCACGAAGCCTGCACAAGTTTGCCTGCTCAGAGCAAGGATTTTGTTTCAAAATGTTTGTCTAACTCCTATGCCTGGCAGCTTAAAGAGCTGCCGCCCTTCTACACGGGGAATAGGTGCTTATATTTCTGTATTACAGGCTAACTCTGGAAATACACAGAACTAAAAGTTTGTTGGGCTGTTGGTAATGGTTACACTGTGTCACAGTTTGGGTTAAAACCTTAGTTATTTCTGTCAGCTCTCCTTCTACAACAAACAAACTTCATCTGCCGGCACAGACACCGCGGGTTCGGTTCTGCCACGGTTCATTTCAGGATGAGCATTTGGTTGTTTCTTTAGGTGTGCAGACCTTCAAAGACTGTGGACAAGCTCAAATATTCACCAGCCCGCTAACTTCAACAGTGGTGAACCCATTAATCAGACTTTTATAGCAGTGAGATAACCTTCTATGTGTACAGCTCTGTTAAAAACATATATTTAAAATCAGAAAATTAAAATAAACCATGTGTGTTTTGCAATGGAATGTCTGCTAACATAAATACTTTTACGGCCACACAAAAATAGAAACATGAAATACTTAGTTTTTCCATAGGTCTGTTAAGCAACAGCCAGTGCTTTTATTAATATACTGTTTCTCTTTTTAATTGCACTTTCAATTAGAAAAATTCACAATCCTGACTTATGAGGAAAGTTATATGGAATCATACAGAAAACTCGAAATGCAAACAGACAGGCCTCATTCCTCTAAAGGGAGAGACTGGTTCTTTATATGCCAGCAATTTTTGTAGTCTTAGGGAGCCGTTTGTTTCCCTTTCTCTCTTGAAAATAATTAAATAAATGGATGTTTGCCCCACTTCCCCCCTCACACATCCACATACATGCACAGGACCAACAAAACTCGGTAATTTTCCACTGGCACAAGAGCCTTTCAGTGCTTGCCATCTGCTATGCTGGCAGGACCCACCAGAGGAGCAACAGCAGCAAGGCAGGGGCTGGAACGTCACGTTGTGAATATTCATTCCATTTTCATTGTCACAGCTGGGCCTCATCATCTCTCCGAGACTGACCTTGCCTCCCCCGACTTCCCTGTGGCAGCTTTGGGGAGCAGACAGGAGTAAGGTACTGAAATCAAAGCTTGCAACTCACAAACACCCGAAATTCCCAGTCAAAACCAGTCCCCACTCCTGCTGGGGGGTAGGGATGTCTGCCACTCCCAGTGACTGCTGTTACTGACACTGATTTTTAGGGACTTTTGCTCTGGGAAGAGAGTTTTAGTGAAATACCACTTTTCCAGATCCAGTTTATTTTGAATTTATTTATCATAGAGTGTCTTTTCCCCTCTTGCTAATTCTGTTTCTGGGTTATGTGTTTGAGCTTCCAACATGGTGAACATGAGTGCACAACTACATTACCTCAGGTTTCAAACGTGGCACCGGAGTTCAGATGTCCCAAAGGACACTCAATTTCTTCAGGAAGCACTCCTGCACCTCATTCAAGTTAAAACATGCTAATTTTAGGCTTCTGTTATTTCAAACCTACCAAATCTAATGCTTTCAAAGCCCGGTCTCAGCAGGTAGGCTCACAGTGCTCAGGGAGGTCCATGGTGGATTCTCTGGGTCTGCCTGTAGATCGTGAAATTGCGAGGTCTCTGGACAAGAAATCTGCTTTAGTGTACAGAACTCCTAAGTTCCTTATCTCTACATAAAGAGTAACGAGGTAAAATAAATCCAATCTGTCTGTCAGTTAAGTCCTCTTCACCAGCAACTCTCCTCAAGTCAAGTGATGACATCAAGACAAACTTTCCCTCACTTCCACACGCTCCATGTCATGATGGAAGCAGATGACTGTCCTTTGTCATTCCTCCAATCTGAGCTCACAGATTTGCCTTCTGCATAGCTGAGGGCAGTTTAACTCCTGCCTGTGGGACCTGTCACAACCACGAGCCCTTCAGCGAGTCCCGACCGGCACAGCTTGCTGAGTGCCAAGGTTTATGCTGGTCTGGAGGGACAGGATCGTGGGAAGAGCATGGACTGCAGGTAGAGGGAGGTCATCCTGCCCCTCTGCCCAGCCCTGGGAGGCACATCTGGAGAGCTGTGTNCGCTGCCATTAGCGCGGGGGCGGCGCCGCGCTCGGACCGGGCGGGAGGTGAGTCCTGAGGGGAGCCGGGTCCTGAGGGCAGCCGGGCGCCGTCCGCCCCGGCGCTGCCCGCGGAAACGGCCTCGGCACGCTGCCGCTGGAGACCGGGAATCTCCTCCTGCCTTCCCTCTTTCCTCCCCCCGCACCGTGAGGCAGCAGGAGCAGCCATCGCCGTGGAGGCTGTGGGAGCGCAGCCTCGGCTGCGGGGACGATCGGGGGTGGCTCTCGGCTGGGGGGCAGCTCCGCCCCCCTCCCCTCCGGGCGCNNNGCGGCGCAGCCCCCCCGCCTGTCCCTCGGGTGCCTCGTCCCGCTGCCCCCGGGGTGACTCGTGCCTGGTCTCGCTGCCCCGGGGTGACTTGTCCCCCTGCCGCCGGCTGTGGGCTGAGGTGCCCCGGGTGTCGGTGCGGGGCCGGAGGGGAGCCCGGCGGGGAGCGGGGCCGGGGCTGGGGCTGTGCGGAGCCCCCGCCCGCAGGGTCGGGGCTGGGCTGTGCTCGTGCTACGGAACGTGGCTCTGGGCTTAAGGGTGTCCTGCCTTTTTTAGAAATAAATAAATAAAGGGACGAAATTATCTCCGTAATGCGCTTAGAAAAGCAAACAACCTTCACAAGTTTCCACTCGCGGGAGGAGCAAATCTCAAACCTTCTGCAGCGCCGGAGGAGTTTGGGATTGAGGCCCCCGTGGTTTGCCTGTCCGGCCGGTGCTCTGTGTCTTTAGACAATTCTCATTGACTCAGGTAAAAGTTAAATGAACTTACAGAGGTCTCGCAGTTGTTTGGTTTTACTTGATCTGGAACGCCTTGGGTTAGAATAGCAGAGTTCACACGCGTGCCTCCGCTGATGTGCCTGGCTTCCTCTTGCAATATCCAGACTGGGAATAAATGAGCCTTGCTGTAGCCTCTGAATCAAAAGCAATGCCGACGGTTGGTTTGGTTGTTGTATTTTTTTTTTTTTTAAGAGAAATTTCCTGTAAGATATTTGGTGGGATGTATTGGTTTTGCTTTCACCTTCTTTGTGGAGAGCAGTGGGGTTTTTGTTGACTGTAGATCTTGGGGTTTGTCAGGTGTGCTGATTCAGTGTTTTGATTACAGTTTTTTAAAGTCACTTAAAGCAGAGAGATCTTGTTTATGAGTTTTTATAAGGCTAATAAATCTCGCTAAGTTGTTGTGCCTGCTCCATAAAAGACGCCTGAATGTACACAGAAACCTGAAAAATTGTTTTCGTTCCTTACGCTTCATGAATGAAAGAATATCAGCTTTAATTTTACTCTGAAGAGTGAAAAGAAGTAGGAGCCCACAGGCTCCTGACCTGAGAGGTGATGATCAGTGGGCACCCTCATTGCATGTGAGAGATCTGTTACTGTATCCAATAGAATTGCTCCAGTTTTACCTTCTGTGCCATATGTAGAGATGTTTTCCTGGCTTTGTTAAGAAATGTCTTGGATAGGAGAAGTCAAATTTGCATAGCTCTGTGAACTCATTTGTTCTTCATAATGTACATGGCATACTGTGTGTTCAGTTTAAATACTTTTGCTTAACAGAGCTTAAAAAAATTCTAAACATTTATTTCTCAAACATTTCAGGGGAAGACAAATCCCAAGCCACTAGCTAAGCAGCATTCAGAAGCAAATATTTACAGAGGACAGGTATCATGCTTTATTTCCTTCTGCCTTTTTTTTTTCTTTTTATTTGTTCAGAAAGTTAGTCTGTCTTAAAAAAACAAAGAGCAAACCCACACCCCATCATTCACTTGCAGTGGACTTGGACCAGGCCTATGCTCTTGATGAGGGAATGTTCCCAGGAGAGCAGGAGTTTTGGGTTTCTGTCAGATGATCTGTTGTGGACCTGCTTGTGGGAGCTTTTTGGTGCTGACCTCGGGGGGTCTGATCCACAGTGGAGTCCCTGGTGGGACTCTCCTGGATTGGAACAATATGGGATGTCACACTGGAGCTCAGTGCATGCACACTGCATGTGGCTGGGATTTGCTCACCTGTTCTTTCTCAGGAGTTCTGTGTAGCCTCCCTCGGGTCCTCTGTCTCTTTGTCCCCAAAGTTTGAATGGTGGGTAGGAGATTTTTTAATCATTGAGGTTACTGCTGTAGTTTGGGATGGCTCTTGAATCCTGTGGTGACCACAAGGAGCTTAGTCACTGTTTGTGTCCGCTGGGTTTGTCTTGCTCTCAAAGCTTGTCATCTCCCTACAGATTCAGTTTTTGCTCAGTCCACGTTTATTCCAATAAAAATGTTGTTCTTCCCACCAAGTTTAAGCTGAGCATTAGTTAAAATGTGAAGCCGGTTGATAAACTTTGATATTTGTATTCCAGGAGATGCAGGGTAGACATGGAAATTGCAATAAAAAGAATTGCTTCTCTGAGTGCAGTATTCATCAGCACAAAGCCTGCTAAGCTGATATTATATGGTAAATGGTTTGCTTTTAGACTCCCAGAAAGAGGCTTTGTGTCTTAGGGTAATGGCAGTTGACATAAATCAAACATACAATTGTCCACAAAATCATTTAATCTTCTCTTGTTGCTCATTTCAACATATAGCTGCACTTAGAGCAGACCTGCCACTAGCGGTAATTGCATTGCTGTGCCTTGAAAATATGGGTTTGATAAATAACTGGAGTCTAATTTTTGAGATTGGCTGGTGCAGAATTTTCCAAAGTCTGGTGATTAAATAACGGCTTTTGTTGTGCAAAAAATTGTTACTCTGGGGTAAGCCAATTTAATATTGTGGGGTAGGGACTCAGGGAAGAGTTATTTATTTTGTGTTATGAATTTAAATAGTGAATATTTAAATATGGTTTAAGTAGTGAATAGTGGTTAAGGTGGCAGAGTCTTGTCTTGAAGACTCAGAAATTAGCTGTCAAATGCAGTAGAGCAGACTTTATCATTTGATTGGTACAGAAAATTCTGTATATCTGTAGTTTAAATCTACAGAATAATTTCTGGCAGTTCCACTGCTCCTATATTTGCATGGGGAAGTAGTAGAACATTTTTGTCTTAACAATATAGACCAAAACAGGACATAGGGGAAGAAATAAATGATCAAGAAAAACTCGATTTCCTTGTCATAAATACTTTGATGAGTATGGGAAGCATGAAAATGGGAAGTTGTCGTAGTTAATACTGCCTTACTTGTGAAATCAGGTAATCTTGTAAGGCATGCATTGATATCTCATTAAATACTTTTTACAGATTAAAAAAACAAAGGAAAACGGTGGATCAGGAATGAATATTAATTTTTATGCTTCAAATATCTGATTTTCTGATTTCTTGGTAATTTAGGTTTTGGATTTTATTTTCTGATTTGAACTGTAGACTTGAAACTTAGTTTGTGTTGTATGCCTTTAATATTTATACCTACAAACTTGCAAATTTATTAGCTGACCCATGGTTTTATGAGAGTTACAGCTGATCAGAATGTGAAGAAAAGAGATACCTAGAATCTGGAAGACTACTTTTATGGGATTTTGATTGTCTAAGGAACACTTGTCTTTATGTTTTTACTAGTAAAAGGAGCAGTGGTTGGTTCAAATGGTAGCCTGGGTTTGTGGGATTTCACAAGAGAGAGAATGTCCTGAAGTACTAAAAAGGGAATCAACTATTCACCTTTTAGTGACACGGAACAGCCAAGATGAGGTAATGGTTTGGTGTGTGCAGGTTGTGCAAACAGATGGAGTTTATCAAAGGTGACACAATGAATGGGAGGGAGGAAGTAAAGGGATAACTCAAATATGGGAGAGGAAGAGTGTTTACTGTATTGCAACTTATATTAGCTGTGTCTCTTATGTTCCAGAGTTTGAGCCTGTGATCACTGACATGCTGTAGAGGAGCTCCAGTCTTAGCAAAGACCTTGGCATATTGGAGTGTGTTAAATTTCCTTCCACAGAAGGGGAAACAAAAAACCTTATCTTTGACCAGATGAAAGGTTGTGAGACCTTTTTCTACTCCGTGTAATAAAGAGAGCTGTTTACAATTCTGAGAGCACCGTGTGTAATGTGACATTAAGTACTGCATTTATAAAATGTGCCAAGGTATTTTAGCAATTAAATCTCCCGGTAGGAAAGCAACACCCACCCGACCATCCCCCAGACAAACACTTGGAAAATTTGGCCTTCCTAGAAAGTTGTACTTGGTTGAGGGCCCTTTTTATGAGCCACTATAGTAGAATAATGCTTCTGAGAAACACAGTTGTGCATCAGTTTGTTGCAGTTAAAGTGAAGATATTGGGTCATTCCAAACCATAGGAGTTGCGAAGACGCTCAGTTTCCATACACAGGGATGTATGGAAGGGGCAGTGGTCATAACTTCCATTCTCATCACCAAGGGACAAGAAGGGAATGAAAGTCATCCCAGTAAGACACCTGACTACCCTGAATGACTGCTAAGGCAGGAACAAGAAAGGAAAACAGCTTGGCTGGAGCAGCTTGTGACAAATGGGGAGCTGTGTGTGCTTAGGGGGCTCTGCTGGTGGTGCAGGCTCCATATCCCTGTCCCTGATGCAACAGAGTGAGACTGCTGCTCCAGCACACTTGTGCTGTGCCGTGAGCTTCCTCCAGGATCACTGAGGACCCCTTCCTGCCAGATCACTGCCGCTTTGGAGACTCTTGAGCCTGTTCTGTGGGTAGAAAGTCTCAGTGTTTTTATGACTTCACTAGTAAAAACCTACCTAGAGCTGAACTAAAATGTAAATTCCAATGGATATTTCCTTGTCTGCAGGAGGGCTGTTGTGAACAAACCAGCCAAGATCTGGATGGCCTCACCACAGGACCCCGTTACCCTTGTTTGAAGCTGAACTTGGAATTAGATTCTTAGATTTAGATTCTTAGTCTTAGATTTCCATGGATCACACCTGCACGCAGAGGAGGGGACAGGATGCAGGTGTCCCAGTATTGCCTCTATTACCCAGTGCAGAGCTGCCTCCTTGGCTGCTTAGCTAGATTTGAACCATACTCTGGAGGAGGCAGGGGCAGTTCACAGGCTTCAGTGTTCCACTCTTTCCCATAAAAACTGAGAAAAACCTTTCCTTTCAGGAGAAATTATCTTTTCCCAGATTAGCCCAGTAAAAATGGCAGACCTTAGACCAATGGCATCAGGCTCCTTTTGTCTTTTGTATATTGGAAAAGCGTTTATTACAGACTTCTCTTAAAATTTGTTTTAATTAGTTTTTACAATGAACAGTTGCATAATGTGTTCCCTGCCCTTCCCTCTTGCTGGTGCCTTATAAGGGAGGTAACCAGAACGGCAGCCAAATATCAGCCTGATGATGAAAGAATTGTTCCACTTAAAATGTCACTAATTTTTAGCCTGCTGAGTCCTGTACGAAGAGGAAAGCTTACATTAGTAGCTCCCCAGACAAAAGCATTTCACTGCATTGTTTAAAGACAGCTGTTGTTTCTTGAAGTTTAAGACTCCTCTGTTCTGTGCTCTGTGGTGTTCACTGAGCAGGAAAGGAGAACAAATTTAATCACAAGGTAGGGGTTTAGTGGGAGTACCTGTTTCTTCAAACAGTAGCAACTGGATATGTAGAATGAATCCTGTTTAACAGTAATTAAAAGTATAATTTAACAAGCTGTAAAATGTGGAACTATAAGGGAATTTTGTGTTCTGCATGTGAGGTGGGACGCCGTCATTGAGCACTGAGAGCCATGGCTGGTACAGACAGGTAACAGGCAGCTGCTAAAGCGCATTCCTGTTTAGTGGAGTAATGGCTGTTGCTTATCAGACACTGGTGTAGCAAATTCTCTTGGTGAGACTTAGCAAGGCAGTTTAAAAGGCTGAGGGAATTGGGATTGTTCAGCCTGGAGAGGAGAAGGCTTTGGGGTGACCTCATTGTGGCCTTGCAGTGCCTGAAGGGAGCCCACAGGAAAGATGGAGAGAGACTCTTGACAAGGGCCTGGAGTGATGGCACAAGGGGGAATGGCTCCAAAGTGACAGAGAGGAGGTTTAGATTGGATATGAGGAAGAAATTGTTCCCTGTGAGGCTGGTGAGGCTCTGGCAGAGGTTGCCCAGAGGAGCTGTGTCTGCCCCATCTGTGGCAGCATCCAAAGCCAGGTTGGACAGAGGTTGGAGCAAGCTGGGATAGTGGCAGGTGTCCCTGCCCATGGCAGGGGGCTGGAACTGGATGTTCTTTAAGGTCCCTTCCAAACCCAATCAGTCTGTGATGTTCTGAAGTAAGGTTGCCTTGTGGTGCAGATCCTATAGTTGCATGTCTTGGAAGGCAGTCAAGTGCATCGCAGCAAATTCCAACTTTCAAGATAAGGTGAAAAAGGAATTTTATAATTTCTGGTGTCATTAACATGCATCTTTCTCACTGGTTTTTATTGGTTTTGTTTGTGCTTGGTTGGTTCCACTAAAGTGATAAAGAGCTCTGGTTGAACAGGTGAGTGGCTGTTCTTTGACTGACTTGCTGTATTTCACTTGTGTAAATCAAAAGTTTTATTGTGCCTAAAGAAAATCTCTTGCTAGACTAATCTATCTGCTGATAGTTTAATTTATTTCCTTCACTTCATGAAATTAGTTATACCATGTATCTCCATTTCCATGAATGCTGTAGGAAAGGAAATATTAATACTCAGATTTATTGGGGGGGGGAGGAGAGAAACAAACCAACGAAACCTGATGATATTTTAAGCACAATTTCTAGTAAAGTCTTACTGTTTAGTCCTTCCCCAATCTTTGCAGCCACAGGTAGTCTTAGGAAGTAGTGACTAAGGGCAGAGAATTGAGGTTTATTAAAACAGGAGTTCTTCATTAATTTGTCTCTCAAATCTCCTGTTAGCAAAGAACATAAATGACCACTTTATGTTGAAGTGTATTAGATGGTTCCTCTTACGGTTAATTATTGTATGGACACTCCTGTTCTATGTTTAATTTAACAGAGAAGGAGAGATCATATAAAATCTGTGTCACTTGAGCATCTTAGCCTACTTGTAGTCTGGATGTGGTGACCTCACTGCACAATTGCCTAAGTAGCAATTAGAAACTTTTCTCTGGGATTTTTTTCCTGTCTTTAAAAAAAAACAAAAAACAAAAAAAAAAAAACAACCAAACCCAAACAAAAACACCACAACAATTATGTTAAGAACACCTGGAATAGTCGCCTGTAAGTTGCTTATTCTTTGTGAAATCAAAGTGAAGTTGGACAAAATGACAATAAGCAACAGTGGTTGAGGCTGTGGTCCCCAAGTCCAGTGAAGCCCAGACTGCTGTCAAGGCACAACACATTCTCAGCCCATCATCCACCTCCCAGCCCTCTGGACCACAGGTTGGAAATCACTTAGTTATGATGAGCTGTGGTAGTAGGCACGAGCATCTTCAGAAACAGTCTCAGGTAAGAGACTGAATTGTAGGAATTGAACTTTGAGCAGGAGATCTGGAAAAACAATACCAGTTGTTTGGAAGATGAAGGGAATACAGAAGGGGATTCTTCTGACTATTAAGTCTTTTTTCTCTTTTCTCCTTGTCTGTTTTTTACCCCATGAGCCAGTGATAAAAGGGAAAAGAACAAAGTGGAATGCTTTAAATTGTCAAGCTTTGCTGGCAAATCTTCAAAGAAATTGGAAAATTTTTTACCTTTCTTACATTGCACCAGTTCTTGACTGCTCTAGTTCTCAGTAATTAACAGTGTTTACAGGCAACATGCATCCATTCCTTCAATAGGAAGCTGTGGTAGTGTTGCAGGAGAACAAATCTGTGGGATGAATCCTTGGATTCCAAGTGTGGTGGTCATATATAGAAGGATGGAGGTGAGGATTAGAATGTGTTTACCAGCTAATCAGTTTGAGCAGGTAAATCCTGGCACTTCCAAAGGGTTGATTATACTTGGCATGTAACTTAGATGCAAGTGGACTTGTATAAAAGTTTCTCATGACAGGAAGGGCGATGTGGCCTCTCGTCCTCCCAGCCTTGCTCTGGGCTTTGTCACCATGAGGAGTGTGAAATGAATGCTGTACTGATATGATCAATGCAGAGAATTTCAGGCCATGGATGTGTCGGGCTTGGCCAATATGTGGATATTAAGTTCATATATTTCAGGTCTAATTCCAGCTCCTTCAGTGAGGATGGGTGGTGCTGATGCTGCTGTAGGATGACCTAAAGGAACTTTCACTTGGTTTTTCAGGTGGCATCTGAGTACAACCTGCCCTGTTCCCTGCTCCCAGGTCAGGCTGAAAGCACTGTAAGCCTTGTCCCTGGCAGCTGGGGTTCATTCATAACTCCAGAGTCTTAGGCTCACACTTGGATACCTTTAAGCCCCATTTAATCCCAGAGGGTACCTGATTCATGTGGACTGTTTGCTTTTGCTCACAGACACGTAAGCCACTTTGTAGTGGCACATGAAAAAAGAAAGAACAAATCCCTTTCAGAGTTCAGGAGAAAGAGATGAACATTGTATCACCA
Organism: Oxylabes madagascariensis; assembly: GCA_013400675.1. Taxonomy (NCBI): domain Eukaryota; kingdom Metazoa; phylum Chordata; class Aves; order Passeriformes; family Timaliidae; genus Oxylabes; species Oxylabes madagascariensis. The sequence continues at coordinate 72,848 of VYZR01064665.1, forward strand.
AAACTAGGGAAGAGAGAATTTCTCGTGTTTGAATGCACACTGACCTACAGCACTGACTGGAGCTGCTGTTCACTGCTTGTGCTGCAGCCTGGCTGCTGGCAGAATAACTTTGCTGAGCACCTCTGCTGCAAAGAGTTTCCTTGGAGCCTGCCAAAAATACTGCTGCCTTCACCTTTGGTCCTCAGTAAGATGCAAAACTCTGGCCTTTGTGAGGGCACAAAGAAGAAATATGCTTCCCCTTTTTATGTTCAAATAAGCAAAATAACATTCTTCTCTGTAAAATAATCTTTACAGTCAAAAGGAACATTTGGGGAACAACCAATGGACACACACACTTTTTTAATGTGTACTTTGGATCACTGTATTTGAAAGGATTGAAATCATAGTGGAAAGTCAAAAAATAAAAAGGAAGTAATTATAGAGTAATTGGATGGGGAAATTGTTATACTCTGATAAAGATAAGTAGTTTTAGCTAATTTTCTCTCTGCCTTTTTTGTCAAACAAGCAGCAGTATTTAGAAAGCCATTTCAGTTTTGTTTATTGTTCAGTCCAGTTTCAGGTGTTGACCCCCAGGCATGGAGTGAACTTGTGCTGCTTAGGGAGCAAGGGCTGCAGGGGAAGAATTATAATGACAATTTTGCTTATACTGTTTTGCTTTAAGAAAAAAAATCCAAGAAACTGAAAGCTGTTAGTGTTATTTGTATTTTTCCTTGTAGAAGCTAATTTTTGAAATTAATCCTGACAGTGTCTTTCTTATTTCTCTATGCCTGTAATTTTCTCAGTCTGAGAACCAGAGCATGGATGTATTTTCTTGGTTCTTTTGCTGAAGTGCTCCTCACCGGTCGTGTCATCTTTCAAGATGTACAGGCTGAGAAGATAAAAGCTTCTGTATCCTTACTCAGGACATTAGGGAGAGTGAATCTGCATCTGCCTGTATGCCGCTGGAGAATGCAGTTACAGGATGAGATTTTCTTATGCCAGTGTGGAATCCAAGTGCTTTCCCTCCCTCACTTGTGTGCCAAGGCAAGGCTGGGTTTTCCCACAAAGATTGGTTAATTAAGGGCCACCCCCCTCCCCTTCTCCTTGAATCCTAAATTAAATCCTCCTCAGATATCGCAAACTGATAAAGCCCAAGTGGGAGCAATGCAGCTCAAGCTCCATATTTGTCTTGGATGGAAGGCCAGACTCCTGTCTGGAGCGTGTGAATTGGTGCTTTGGGTGCAGCTTCCTTCTATTCAGGGGTGGGGATGATCTTGTCAACAAAGCACCTGTTTTACGAGATGAAGTCACTGGCACAAGTGGGCTGCCAGTATTTATGTACATCAAGGCAGGGAAACTGGGCCTTTTTGTCCTGTGCTACAGCAAGCACCTGCCTTTGCTTTTGCCTCCAGTTTTCCCTTCCTTGGATAGATCAGGAATGTAGTTTGTGCCTGACCCTGACTGTAGGGTCTTTAATGAAATAAAATTTAGCTAAGGGAGCTTTACTAAATGCATTCCAATGGCTTTCCAGATTAATGGCATTGACTAACGTGTAAGTAAAATAAACACCTAAGAATTTCTTGTAATTCTTGATTTCCTTTGGTACCTCAGTCAATGCTAATTCTAACCAAGAAGNTATTGTTACTTAGTTTTCTAAATTTGTATCGCTTGCTTCATGCCCTTTTACTGGCAAGATACAAGGCAAATAGAACTAATGATTGATTTCTTTGAAATGACGTGGTTGGTTCAAGGTGAACCTCTATTTCTGTGCTAAATTTTCTTAAAGAAAAATGCTTGAGAGCTCCGAAAGTTCTGTTGACTCCAGAAAGAAACACATTTAGAATGTGGGATGGGAATATTCCTGCTCTCCTTTTGCATGGTTCTAGCATGTTGGAAGCCAGCAGATCATGGGCTTTACTACTGGTAAAGTGTTGGGTTTCAGGCGTTACTTAAAGGAATACTTAGATTAG
>VYZR01064668.1:23579-38300 GCA_013400675.1 Oxylabes madagascariensis
AAGAAAATAAAATAACTATTCGATTGAAAAGGCTGTGACCCTGTCAAGAGTATAGTACTGCTCTTTAAAAGCAAAAGGAAATATTTCACTCCCCACTGGAGTAGAATTTGGAGCACCATAGAAGGCAGCACTCCAGGAGAAATTCTGCCAACAATATAATCTGATGTGGCTTATAGCTGATTACACAGCAAAATNACTAAACACTTGCACTGCGTAAGATTAGTTAAAAAGCCACAAGTTTCTTCAGCTCCTGGTAATGGCTTGCCAGCTTTCAACAACATTAAGACAAAGAACCCACAAATATCCGTAATAAAGCATGCACAGTCTCATGTCACATGTGATGGTCTTAATATAGCTTTGAAATTCTTATTTAAAGTCAGGCCATAAGAATCCAAAACTTGTCATTGCCAAATATTTAAATTTATGCTCACAATCTTTTTCTGTAAGAACCACATACACGAGCTTCCAAATACCAATCTCCATGTTTTATATTCTTCACACCTAAGCAAAAGACTTTTAACTATTTACTAAAAATATTAGAATAGTTGCCAAATCTATTCAATAAAGAAATGCATTAATACCTAGAATTTACTATCAGTCTTACCAGAAAAATCTCACATAAATCCATAATGACTGGATAATTAATGCAAAGTCTTACCTTTCCCTGAAGCAACAGTTTCCAGCAGTGATCTTTCTTAATGCTTTAATTCTGCAATGTAATTTCATAAATAGTTTTGGAGTTCAGGCAGAGATGGGTTAACTGCAAGCAGTCTGGATGCTATCTTGCTTGCTTCCTGGAGATCACTGTTTTGCTTTGTGAGCCATCACAACTACCTAGGAAAAACAACAGCCAGCCCTCAGTCACCTGGACAATGTGATATATTACTGCTCCCAAATTAAACAAAAGGTTTAAAAGAAATCCATGTCTTAAAACATGATGTTAAAATTTGGATTTATCTACCAAACATTTCATAACAGATGCCGTTAAAAGAATTATTGCATGCTTTCTTACCAGGAGTTCATGTTCTTGGATAGAGACATAAAACAAGCGAGAAAAATTTATATACAAATGTCATAAATTTTTAAAATTACAACTTGTCTTTTACACTGACAATATGAACTATAAACTAGCCTTTAAACTACAGGGTTTTTTTGTAGATTTTTGGTCGGAAGCTACAAGCAACAGCAAAAACTGAGTTATACCGAAATTCATTAAGCAGAAGTAAACAGGATGGTGCCTATGGGGAAAAAAAAAAGTGCTGAAAGTAGGAATGCGCTTTGGTATCTATTGGGGTATAACTGTAAGGTCCCTATTAGAACAGGAAACATTGCATTCCTGTTTGGTGCAAACACAGGTATCTGGCTGCCAAAAGGCTCTGAAGCTGAGACTAGCACCTGCAATACCACTGGCAGCAGATGCAGATACCATGCTTTGGAGGGAGAGCACTGCCCCATGATGGGTATGCCCAGAGGCACATAATGCTGAATTACCAAATCCCAGTTGAATCTTGTTACTGTGAAGGCAGTTTGAATATTCTCTGTGAGCTCAAGGAGCAGTGATGCTATGTAGATCTGTGACATGAGTAAGACACCTTGTTTGCTAACTTGAACATGACCTGTAGTTACACAGGGCCTTGTCCAACCAAAGCATTGCATACCTCCAAGGACAGAGACGCGCTTCTCTGGACAGCCACAGTGCTGTCAGATCAGCCTCTTGAACAGTGTATCTCCACCTGAATACTCCAGATTCATGGCAGCAAATAGGACAGTCCATCTCCCCCTCGACTTGTTCAGCTCCATGAAATGTTTGACAGAGCATGTAATTAAAAGATCTACTGAGCTGATATTAACAAATGATACTGAGCAGTTTCCTATCTCATAAGGGGGTGTTTTACAACCTGTCTCCTCTCCCCACCCTTCCCCTGACAATAGGAACCACCCTTGCCACTTCAGCATGCATTATATTATAGGGGTCATATATCTTGATTTCTCTTTTCGACGCCTTTATCCTTCTGGATAGCCCTTTGCAGCTGATGTCTATAAAAACACAATAGCACCTCTGTCCACACTTAAAGTAGCACTACTCTAAGTCTGAATAATTCTCTTCTATCATGTTTATCAGGTTTCCTGAACGTTAAGAGTATCAAACTGTGGCATCTCAGTAAAGTCACTTAGAGAGACAGGGAGTCATAGCTCAGATCTGCTCCTTCAAAATTTCTGCAGATTTGGATATTCTTTTCTGTGTTACACTCCAGATGCATTTTAAAGTTCAGGCTCCATTATTTAGATGCATTTTGGTTTTTTAATATAAGCAATGACATACAGTAGATCTGAAAGGTTACTGAAACCACCCTATTTTTATTTCCCTGCTGAGAAATCTGCTCATGTCTGTGAGATGCTGTCAGAGACATACAAGATTTTTGGACAAAAATGGGTTAGCAAGTTTTAAAATCATAAAAGGAAATCCCAGTTACATTGAATACTTCAGGTAATGATCGTCAGTACAAGAGGGCAGATTTAGGCATCATACATCCCATCTGTGCAGTAAGGAGAGACTACATGTTAGAAGTAATCACCTACTTTTGCATATCCCTGTGACAAACTGCACTTTTCAGTCTCTGGTAACCTGAAGCAATTATCCTGTGCTCTGGTGGAGGAGGATGGTCAGGAGGAGAGGGAGGAAGAGCTTCCCATACCAGACTCTGTGTAATACAGTGTAATTACTGACTTTCATGGACATTACTTCAAAGAACAGGGACAACCTGAAACAAGCAGTCTCAAGCCAAACATTACAACCTTTTGCAGACACACCTTTTCTGTCCAGTATACAAAGGACACAGTCTCCTTTACAAACTGAGGAAAACCAGACCCTGAACAAGGATAAAAATGAGTAACCTGAAATAAAGTACAGTATAGAAATAATTAGTTTAACTGTGCAGTGTTGCACTATGATTTGTCGTATGCTACCTAACTTTTTATTCATCCTCCTAGAACAATTCCATTGTAAGTGTGCTATTTCTAACCAGGTATTATTTACACCAAACCATGACTTTCACATATCTGTGGTTTGCTATATCAGCCTCATTATATAATGTATATACAATAATATATGTACACAAGTCACAGAAATAATTGATACTTCCATTGTGCTCAACTTTTTCTTCTGAACAAGGAGAATTTTTATTTGTATCTTTTTTAGCAGTAAAGAAAATTTTAAAAATGCTCTAAGTAGGTACACCTCATTAATAATCTTGGGAAGCATCAAAATTATGATATTAAAAGTACAAAAAATGCAGTAATTTCATAGTTGTTAAGAGGTTTGTCAAAATGAGCCTTGTTCTCCAGAAACCAACAAAAATGAGAGAAGGTAAGAGCTGCATCACTCCAGCACCCTCTGTTGGCCTCCAGGCATCACGGTACTTTGTGCATTCTTAATAAAAAGTCAGTTGTTGGATCCCGAAGCTATGACAAAGATTTCTCTACAGAAAAAAAATACATGAAAAGCAAACAGAAACCTATAGCGTAACCCAGTCCTATGCATAAAATCTTCAGCTATATACCACAACACAATTTAATATCAGATTACTTAGTATTGCTAGATCTGTCATTCATTAGCCCATCTTTGCAGATTTTTAAAATTAATCTAATTTCAAGGGCAAAATGTTCTTACAAGCCCTGTCTGTGTCTGATACTTCTGAAAAACACCAATAATAAATGGCATCTTGCGTGCAGCTCTCACCAATAGAAACAACAGCTCTACAGAAAGAACAACTCTTTTTATGGAACATTATTTACCATGGCTACTGAGAACTAACAATGCATATACTATATAGAATATCATCCACAAAAGAAAGTGCTCCAACCAGGTCTCATCAAGCACACAGAATGAAGTCCAGATGCCAGATACAAGGTGATCTAAATATGAACTCCATACACTGCGCACAGCCAGATGGTGTAATTTCCAGAAGCAAAGGCCCTTAGCCCAGCGAGCCTGGCAGCTGCTTTGCAAAGCCGGCTCAGAGCTTTGCAAAGGCAGATGTGAAGTTGCAGTGGGGAGCAGAGAGGAAGGGGAAGAAGGAAGCAGGAGGCTGAGATGGAGAAGCGGGTGTGCTTCCACGGCACTGGGGGAGGTATGGGTGGTAAGAGCCGCTTCCGAGAAAAACCACCCAGGGTGGTTATCGGGGCTGCCTGGTCCTTTCTGGCCCCTCAGTGTGTAAGAACAGGGGAAAGCAGCCTATGCCTGGCTCTGCAGCAAGAGGCAAAGACCTACTGTCTGGCCATCTCACAGTCCTTGAATCACCACTCAAGAAGAGCCACAAGCCAAGGGGAGGCAGGACACAAGCAGACCTTATGGAGCTGTCTGTCTGCTTCCACCAGCCGAGCAGTTGAGTAACTGTCTACTTTATCTCCTACGGCTAAGCCAACACTGGCCAGAACCCAAAAAAACAACAAAAGAGCTTTTCTTCGCTGATGTTAACCACAGGGAAAAATTTATTCTCAAAAATGTCATCAGCTATCGCAAACCTGCTCCTTTCACTGCCTCTTAACTTCACACATTTAACCTCTCTACAGTTTCGTATCTCTTTAGTTTTGTTTCCACAGCATCCTGTCTGCTCACCCGAAATTCATACCCACTGTCTCACCACCCTTCCAGGCTCTGCTCTCTGCTTCTCTTTTTTCCCACATGCAGCTTCACATGATTATCTCCTAATATTTCAATGTTTATCAACTTTAAGATGGTGCTAATAAACAATGATCTGTTTGATAACAATCTCCAGAACATGCAGAAATGCATACAAACGTTTTACCAAACAAATCTGTAGCACTATTTGTCAGAAAGCATTACTACCCTTTTCAAATATTTACACACATGCTTCTGCTTTGGGTAATTTATATTATACCACTTAACTGGGATGGAGAAATGAGTTTGATTTGGAATGTCAAGATCTGAATTATTAGAGTCAAATATTTATTGCACAGAACAAACTAGAAACTACCTCACAAAATCTATGCAGTTCATTTGAGGTCACTGACTAACCAGTCCAAGAAGCCAGAGGTGGACCCAAACTGAATACACATCCCCAAACCTCAAAACTGAAAAAAACCCCAAAAGAGCACTTGCATTTTCCATTTTCAGGAATTACTATTCTGATAGTTATTTTCAGGGATTTATATTCTTGCTTTGTACTAGTTTCTACTGGCAGTTTTCTTTATCTGTTCTGTTATTTTAAAACAAATTCAATGCTTCATATTTTCCATGTTTAAAAGGTCTGGATGCAAACAGTAAATGGTAGGAGTTACTTCCTTTAGGACTTGGCTGTCATTAGGGTGCTGATTAGGGCTGCAGCAGCCTGTTCAGTAACAGGTTACTTATGCAACCACGTTCGTCTGCTTAGCAACTCCAAGGGTGGGGTCCAAAACAGCAACTGCACCAGTCACATTTTGCAACTAAACGTGGAGGAGAAAAAAGAAAAAGAGACAGGAATGGGAAGTGCAAGGAGAAATACCACTTTTCTTCATGAGAAATGTAACTTTCTAAGTAAAGAAGGCAACAAACAACATAGAAGAATGAATCAAAAGCAGCTAAACTATTTCTCACTCAGTGGTAATTAGTTCTGAGATCATAATATGATAATGATTCTTAAGAGAAATAATTAATGCAGAGAACATGTTAATCCCTGCAAAAGATCATGTAAATACTTTGCTATTCTTGCACTAATCTTCCCTTTCCACCAAATGCTGAAAAAATCTTCACTTACAATAAAATCCTGTTAAAAATGTTCCTGATTAAATAGCTGAATATGTTGAATACTTACAGAGAAAGGTTCAGTACTAGTATCTTTGTGTCTTAGTTTAATTTAAAAAAAAAGTGAAGGCAAACATTAAAGACACTGTGACAATTTTAGGAATAAAACTAACTAATTAATTTAATTTACTAAGTTTTTGTTAGTTAACAATAGGCACAATTACATGATAAAATACATTCGTTTGAAGATTTATAAATAAACATTCTGTGACAGAATCAATTAAACCAGTACTTTAAACAGTAGTGTATGAAAAAAAAAAAAATAAAAACGCAAAACTCCCCAAAACTATTTGGGTACAAAAAATAGTATCACTTTTGTGTTCATAAAAAATTGTTTCAGTTAATGATTTTCCCACCCTCTACAAATTCAAAGTCTTTCTCTATTTAGCCAGGAACTGATTATGTACCACAGAGACAGCAAGCTTAGCTGGGGATGTTGACCACTTGTATTCATACAGAAGTTATATTTTTCATTTTTTATACTATTTAATGCAGAGGGGAGAAGCACACCTTCTGAGCAGCAGGGATGCACTCAGCCAGCCCACAGAGTGCAATGCCACACCAGGTACATCTTTGCTTGCTTCAGAGCAGCTACACAATGTAAAGCCTTTGGTCTGGGGGCTGGAAGGAGCAGAGCCTGGCCAGGCCCGAGCAGCCTGCAGCTCTGAACCAGTGCAAAAATCTCAGAAAGGCAGCGTGGGCATTTCTTCTGCTCCAGCTCACACTGCACATGCAGCTCCAGATGAGCTTTCCCCTCATTCTCTCACAGACAACTGGTACTGCTCTTTATTTATACTTCAACTCTCATCCCAACACACTGTCTTCTCCACAGGAGCCTTCTCAGGTAACTATGTTGCTTCACGCAGTAAGTAAATGCTTATTTAGTATGAACTACTCATTTAGTAAATACGTTAAATGAAGAGTTGAGATGCATCATTCATGCTGAGAAACAGACTGATAAACATACCAGCAGCAAGGCACTATTCTCTGATGCCTTATTACACAGTCTCTAGAGCTCAGATTGGCAGACTGTTTCTTACCAATCATACATTAGAAAATGTGCTTCTTTAACATTTACCTAATTAGTGACAAAACACTCACCTTACTGGTAGACTGTATACCCATATGACTTGATTACTATTAGCAAAGGCAGTTTGCTATAAAGCATTCTGTGGTCCTAAAGACATCTGCTTATTCCACTGACAGAAAAGAAGATAGAGTGATAAAAAAATAAACACCTCAACTATGAAAAACTGCTAAGTGAAGGCCAGGATCAACCTTGACTGCCAGCAGAGTGGCAATACCTGGATTATTGTCCCCCACTGTGGTCACAGACAGCTCCAAGCCATCTCTCTGGTGAGCTCCACATTGATAAATATTTTGACAGTTAGCATCAATAAATGCCATCCCATTCTAGTCTTAAACTCTCATGACTACTTCATAAGAGAACATTTCAAAACCCAACAGTTCTAGATACATTTCACCTCAAAACTGCCTGTCAGTCTTGAATAACTTGCATTTGTCAAGGAATTCAGAAGTGAAAAGGACCGAATCAGACAGTATTCTAAAAAGGTCCTCATGGCCATGGTAGAGGATTAAACAAACCACAAAAAAACCCACAAAAAACTCAAAACCAACCAATCAACCAACCAAAAAAAAACCAAAACCAACCCAACCCTCCTTCTATATCACATTAACTTTCATGGGGAAAACAGCCAACACAAGAGAGCTAGTGGGACAGAGAAGAATGTAAGATGACAGAATGTCATTTTCCGGCATCAGGCCTAATTTCCTCCTAGTGAAAGTGATCACATAACCCATGGCCTCATTGGGACTCAAAGCAATAAAAAGAAAGCACTTAACTGCTCAAAATGTAAGGAATTTTCTACATGTGACTAAAAGGCTTCCTACTGCAAGCACCCCTAATGGTGTATCAGGTGTAGGTTTGGTGACTACAGCAAGAGTGAAGGCCTATTTGAATAAAAATATGAAAAACAATCCCCTTATTAAAAACCTCAGCTTTTTAATTGGAGACAAAAATCTGATCTTTATTTTACTAGTCTTCTTTGATGTGGCTGGCAGCAATAGTATTCAGATAGGAACTACTACTTTTGTTTTGCTAATTTTAATTAAATTCAATCTCTAAAATGGCATTTCATTAAATAACTTTCCTTTTTCTGAACTTCCTCCCCACTCTGTTTCGATTAATCAGATATGGAAGCAACTTCAGTGACCCAGACAATGGGTCATGCAACTTTCAATAAGTAAACTCTGGATGAAACTCTTGCACAGTCTGTACAACATCCTGAACAAGATTAAGACTTGACCTTTTTCAGCTTTACTTGGAGGCACAAGCATGAAGAACAACTTGAAAGATGGGTACCAAACCTATTTTACAGAGACTCTTTCATGATCTGCAAATATTATGTCAGCAGCTTAAGTAGTTTAAGATAAGAAACAAAACACCCACTTCGGCCCATACTTTCCCTTCATGTCATAAAATTAGCCATCATTTCCTTTTGTCTAACTAATAGGCAAATTCTTTAGTACAGCATTACTTTTTTTCTTTTTCCATCTCAAGTAACTCTTTAACATTTTAGATATAGAAGAGTAGGAATTGAATAATAAATAACAACCAAACAAGGCCTCCCCTTGACTTAGAATTGACTTATCCATCTGTTATGTCCTTACACTTAAAGCACACTTCTTCAGAGTGAATAATAAAGAAGAAAGACTAACAAGAATAGCATGTAAGTCACTTTTACTTGTAATACCAATCAGTTTACAGCCCACTTACTTATTAAAATATTTAAAGCCAAAAAAAAAAGACAAAAAAAGAACTACAAAACCAAACTCCAGATGCCTACACTTGATACCAGTGCTCTGAATAATACTTCTAGTAAGTGTACTTTCTAGATGTCATGCAGATGGCAATCTCAAAATTGAAATAAAGAATCAGAATCATAAAGATTTCCAAAACAATAGGTAAATTAAAAAGAGACATTCCGTTGTAAAATTATTTTAAAAATAACTTCATTTAAGAAAATTAAACAATTCAGAAAGTATCTGAAAGGATGCCTTTATATTTGCAATCAGTATTGCTGGTTTTGGTTGCACAATAAACCACTGTTAATCATGCTGCCAGCAAACTGCTTCAGAATAACGCAGAGGATATCTGATTTGAAACTTACACCAACAAAACGAGATTAACATGTATCTTGACTAAACAACCTTTTCTCAAAAGTATTAATCATCAGTCCTTAATGCGTTGCTCTTCTCCACCATGCTCGGAATATCCAGACCTGTTTGTCTCTGACAGTGAAGCCTCTGATAAATGTCTACCACTCTTATCATAAAAAAAGGTGGGAAAACAACATGATACAGTTCCAGCTTCTGAGAATCTTGAGAATATCTGTGATTTGCAATACTCAGCACTACCTGCATTTCTGAAAAACAACCTAAACCAACCCAATCCAAACCACCACTTATAAAGAAATAATGGAAACAGGTATTAACAAATGCATGCAACTTCTGTGATAATGTTCCCCTGTATGCAAATCACAGACAGTAATAAAGAAATAATTTATTGATGATTAGCAACCTATATGGGAAATAAGGCATAGGAAAAAAATATCTGTGGAAATATCTAACAGAAAAACAAAAAGTACCAAGTAGCAGAAATACAGGCCTAACCCTCTACTCATCGATTAAAAAGAAGATTCTCCCTTTGTCTTGTTGGAGGTATGTGCACAAAAACAGACAGACTTCGATGCTGCCACTTTTTTCAAGGTGTTACTTTGAAACTTCTGAACAGCTAATTAAGGAAAATAACAGTGTCTGTAGTGTTTATGGAATTACACAGCTTTCCTTAATTGTGTGTAATTTTGAAATGTAATTTTAACTGACCAGTAGACCTCGACACCCAGCCCACATCAGCTCCATTTAGCAGTGCCTCAGTGGGACAGTGTGGGACTGGTCACACGAAGTGCCCCTCTGCTGCCAACACCATGACCCCGGCCCGGTGCAGCACACGAGGAACTGCAACATCCGCAGGGGAACCTTTGCAGCCCTCAGACTTTCATTTCAAAGGGATGAACAGGAAGGCAAGGACCAAAAAACAGCTGCCATTCCCTGAAGAGTCTACCATTAATGATGGGGCTGTGCTAAAAGATAAGTGCTTTTTAATTTTGAAGATAATTACCGTTATTAGTTTTTGATCTGTATCATTTTCACTGCTATTTTAATTGCTGAGCTAGAACTCCCTTCCTGCAAGAAGTAACCTTCACCAGTCTGTTCTCAAAGGTATATTTATCAAGTTCACATTCCCCCATTACATGTTTATCTGAGACCTTCAAGGTACTGGAAAATCCTACCCTTTCTGTGCAATTAAAAAGGATGCTTTCAAATATCAAATATAACACTGACTGAAGAATGCAGGGGGAAACACAACCATTCTACAGCAAGATCTTTTTGAAGAGAACCTCACAAAGTATTATTATTACATGTCCATGGATTGTTGCTTCAGACACAAAGCCTATTTCCTCTTCCGTTATAAATCCATTTTTAAAGCATTGTGCAGGTAAGTATGCACACAAGTATGAAAAGCATACAAGTTGGGAATAGTTTCTTCTACACAGAACATGGTTGGTCTGTATAAAACATTCAATATATAACACACAATGTACTTGATTCAGTTCTGGGACAGGCAACAAAAATCTAGTCTGAAAGCCCATCTTTAAATACAATGGTCTGTGGAAAATAGGAATATTTAGGCTTACTACAAACCAGCTGACAAAAAACTGCTGATCACTTTTATATGAATCAAGTACCTCAATGACTCTCTATCCATACTATGTTTAAGAAATTCAAACCCTCTCCCTTTCCTTTTAGCTTTTATGTCTTGATTCCTTTGTAATCATTAATGCCAGATTGTCTGTTTTTCAAGAGGAAAAAGCACAGGAATCCTGTGCAGCTTTATAAGTTAATGAAAGAAATCAAGTACCTCATCAGGTAATACAAATCCAAACTTTTTGTTACGTGCTGTATGCTACTCCTTACTTATTCTAGGCAGTAAATGAACTAAAATTGAACCTGATACTAACATTTGCCATCATTCTTTAAAGTATCTCTCAATTCTATCCTTTGACAATTGCCATCACTATTTCACAGTAACCATTGAACTAGTTTTGGTATACGGTCACAACCTGCTTTTAACTTAACCAGAGATAAACCTAACTTACAACTTACACTAGCAAACATGCAGATGTTTCCTCTGATGATTACTATAAAATGCTCTGCATACTTGAGGAATCAAAAAAGTGGAAAAAATAATATAAATTAATCCATACTGGTCATTTCCCCCCCACTAAGTAATTTTATTCAGCTTGCAAGCAGAAAAAACAACACCCTCAGCCTGAGGACTGTTCCACACAAGCCAATTTCATGTATTTTATTTATTTTAAGAAGATAATTAATAAGGAAAAATAGCTCTTGCTACTGAGATTTCTAAAAAGGAATGTATGAGAAGGAAAGTTTGCTACAGGGCAGTAGACTGTATTCAGAACTATTGTGTATGTTCACTGATTTCCATTATATATTTATAAAACTAAATCACACATTCATTAAACAAAACTGTTTATAAAGGCATAATTCCTGCAGTTCTTCGCTCTAGCAGATCTACATGTTTATCCCAGAAAAATGCTTTCCATTACTTTACTCAGATACCTTTGCAACAGCAGACAAATTTTTATCTGTTTTGAAAAGGTTTGTTTTTAAGCTTTATCGGGACTTGTAACTACTGTTCCTTAATTCAAGACGGCCTAGGATATCTTACTAAATTACTTCTAAACTAAAGATTTAAAAATTATATGACTAAACCCAGAAGGAGATAAGGACACAGGCACAAAGTTACACCTTATCTTACTGAATTTTATGATAAGCATTCTTATTTATTTGTGTTCTGTGTTAAAGAAATATAGTAATACATGCAGGCTGGCCAAATATACCCATGTTAACAGCTTTTCACTTTGGAACTTTTTGGCTTATGCCCGCATTTTCAATCGCAGCATTGCAGTAACTGTCTATTTATATGTTTTTCCACATATAAGCCATTGGTAGTTTACCTAAAACTTCATGGAAAAATCTGTCACAGTCTGTGCTAATATGTTTCTCTGAGTTTTTTTAAAGTAAAAAGCATGCTTGAACATCAAAGCACATGCTGCAAATGATCGTTTCTAATCTTAGACGCACATCAATTATTCACTAGCTTGTTCTTCTTGTGTTTTATCATATAGACTTCACCATGGCAACACTATTCTTCCCTTCCTAGCCTTAATCAGTGAATCTGTAAACTAATATTAGACCTAGCTGCTGGACTACTTAATATTCTACTTATTACACCATGAACATAGACATGTCTCTCTTATTACATCATGAACCCTACACAGCTTCCAAGATACCAATAAATTTTCATTTGCTTAGCAATATTGAGATGGTAACTCAAGAAGAACAGCCAGTTCCTCTCTTACTGCTAAATATAAATATGTAGCTTTGAATTACCACTAGCAAAATTCAGAATGGATTTTAATGTCTAGATGCAATACCTCTTCTATTTCCCAGTCTTTTCACAAACTGGGAAATTGTTGACCTTTCAAAACCCAGAAATTTTAAAGTTGCTCTTCAATTTTAGAACGATTTCACTTGTTTTCAGCAAGTACCTTAATTTAAATATGTCATATCTGACAGTCTTCTTGGTATGATAGAATTTCAATGCTTTCTTACCACTTCTTTATGTTTTCCAGCATTATTAAATATACATACACATATAAATGCATCTTTTTCTAGCTCATTTGAGCCCGGCTATTTTTTCTCTTTCAGTGATTTTTTTCTTTCTTAATTTCTTTCTTCTTTTTGTCTAATTAGCTTTTTCTTCATCTGTTTCCCCTGTGTTTCTCCAACACTCTTGATCTTGTTAATTCTTGCCTTCTTGTAGCTGTTCCATCACACAATCATGCCTCCTTTCCCCTCCAGACTGTGAAAATTGTTTATGTAGCTCATTAATCCAGAAGAAACATCTTTAATGCTTTAGTGCTGCAAGGTTTCTCCCCTCACCTTGTAAAGCAGAACAGCCAACATTTCTTGTTTCCCAACTCTTGCTTTTTCACAAAGGTGTTCAACATATGATACCTCTGCTGGGGTCTCTATGAAGCACTGATTAAAGGTATGCTTTTGAGCCTCTCATTATCATCCTGGCAACAATTTCTAAGGTTTTTATAATATATAAAAATCTTAATGTGTCTCTAATATGTAAAAATCTAACTACAGTATTAACAGCACAGAAACTGTGATATACACAGAGAGTTCACGTCCCTTCCCAGTAAGTCCTTAATATTGTTCCCATATTGCTCTTGATTAAAATTATGAACTGTGTGATATTTCCCTTAAACATTCCTTGTCTTCACCACAGTTAAAAGGAAGTTGCTTCATGACCACAAGACTGTCTGGCAAAGGCGGGTGTTTGTTAGCTGATGCTGGATACTGTCAAGACTGCTCCACTCTTCTTGTTTGGGAAGTGTGGGACTACACTCTGTATCACCTTCGAGTGCTGGCAGCCTCCTTTGGTTTCAGCTGAGATGGAGTTAATGATCTTCTTAGTAACTGGTACAGTGCTGTGTTTTTGATTCAGTATGAGAATAATGTTGATAATGCTGTGATGTTTTCGTTGTTGCTAAGTAGTGCTCACCCTAAGTCAAGGACTTTTCAGTTTCCCATACTTTGCCAGTGAGCAGGTGCACAAGATGCTGGGACAGAGCATGACTGAGACAGCTGACTCAATACCATAGAACATCATGCTGTGGGGCAAGACTCAAAATACCACTGAAAAATGCCTGTAGTTAGGATTTTTAAAATATTTTTTCCTATGCATCAGTGACAAGGTCACCACACCTTCATATTTTGAGCCAGTCAGTGATGCACACATTCCCAACACAGTTAACCATGATGCTCCATATGTGAATATAAACCACAACATTGCACATCTTTGAGAGAGCAGAAGCTGCTCCACCAGCAACAGAGGGCCCTAGGATTACACTTACAGTTCAGCTCAGCTTATGCACATTGTAAACTTCTCCTGCTTCAGCTGCCTTACTCCTGCACAAACACTAAGCCCCTAATTAGATCCCCAGTGATCTCCTCAGGGCTTGTCGAAGAACTGGACAATCCTGACCACACACAAGGCAAACTTGGGCTCTTGACTCAATCTCCTCATTCATACACTGGATAGCACATCCACCAAATGACATTAGGAGCCATTTCTTACCATGCAATTTGCACTATTTACAACCATGATTATAACCCCAGTAATGAAGCGCAGTAGTCTCAGATCACAACACAATATGACTACAAGACTTTGAAGAGATGGTCTCACAGACAGCCCAGCTCACATGGCAAACACATCACACAAACCTAAGACAGTAAGGTTTCAGAACTTGAACTTGGAATTGTTTAGACTCCTGTTCTAACTTCGATCCAAAAGGAGAAACATACAAGCCTACCCACACAAATTATACTTCCTAATTAAATTATAATGGCAAAGTAACTATTCATGCAAATAAGCAGGATTTTTTAATAAAAGCCTTACCACAGGATAATACTGAAGAGTTTCTACTAGAAGTACTGAAATCTATCAGCATCCTCAAATGAGACTTTATTGTCAAGCTTANGCTTGAGATGCTGCAACTGTCAGCTGGGGAGGATACAGATCTCACACGGGTGAAATTAGTTACCCTTTCATGGCCTTGCTTGGGACAAACAAAACTAAGAGACAGACCCCGAAATCTGTTCCCCAAATACCACAGAAATTTGAATATGTTTCAGGAAAAAACAAAAAACCCACAACAAACAAACAAACAAACAAA
>VYZR01064668.1:51238-64554 GCA_013400675.1 Oxylabes madagascariensis
TCCTGTGAGGTGCTCCAGTTTGGAATCCCCTGCCAAATTTGTATGCTCTGTCATGGCCTGGTATGAAGGTCTTGCAATTGCTGCTCCAAGACAAAGTGTGTGTTATGATGCAAAGAATAAAATCAAGCCACATCTTAATAATCACTTATTTACGATGATGACTGACCCTTGCATTTAAACTCCTTTCAAAGCACTCTAATTACCTGTGCTCTTATGTAACTGAAAGAAAATAAAAAGCTCTACCATGAAACATGGGCTATTTGTAATATCACGTTTTGTTCCAGCTTATTTAAAAAAATGTTAAGAGGTTTATAAGAATTTTTTTTCTTAAGTACAAATTTCCAATAAGTAAGTCTTAAGTATGACAGTAAACACCTACTACATTTTTAACCGTCCTTTTAGACATTTGCCTAAAGCATTTAAGAACATTTCTTGGTTGACATGGATAATACAACAAAAAGTCAATAAAAGCTATGATTTTTATCAGTGCTATTTTGGGAAAAAAACTTCAATTCCTAAGGACAGAAATCCAGGTTTTAAATTTAGTTCTCACCTCCTGTGCCTGTAGTCGCCAGAAATTCTCCCATCGTTTCCCCAGCCTGACACTGCCATCTATAGCAGTCTCGTGCTTGCAGCAGTGATGCCAGCACTGATGAGAACAGAACATGTGGCCGTGTTGCAAACACAAAGCATTTTGTGAAAAACGGGTTTGGATTGTACATTAGTACAAACTTTAGTGGCCGATAACTTAAACTGGTGGAGTTTTCATGGGATTAACACAGCAGCCTACTGACTTCTAGTCTAGGAAAGGTAACTCTGGAACAGGAGCAACAGCACTCCTTTCAGGGCCAGTTGGATGTATATATGCAAATAAGGAATTTCTTTAAGGAAAAGAGAAATGTAAAGCCACCCACCACACACAGAACCTGAGGGAACACTGATTTGAAACAGCACTATCTGCAATGTCAATCAAAATTCAAACATGTAAGTCCTCAAACGCAGGCTGTCAGAAGCTTGTGGTAGGAACTGCAGAATTTCACCGTTTCAAAACCGTCCATGGGGCTGCACGTGAAATCTATAAAGTTCAAAAAAGTAATACAAAATTCCTAATCGATAACATAACGAAATTTATACTCGGAGTCACAGGTATTCACTGAATAATACTGACCAGTGCCATTCCATCACACAATTGGCAAGTTCATAAATGCATAGTCACACAGCACATAACCTGTCCTTACCAGAAGCCATCAACACCAAGAATCCAACACTATTCAGAAGTAATTGCTTGGAATAAATGAGAGATGATAAGCATCCCTCATGATATGATACTGGAATTAAGCAATATTCAGGAACAGACTGTACCATAACAATGCTTTTTTACCCTGACTTTTAAGTCAAGCCCAGAGCTCAGTAGACTCAAGTTAGTAGGCATCAGTGTAATTTCACACTTTTTTGTAGATGCTGTTTATATTTAAAATACCTGAACACTCACTAGGACAGCTGTTGGAACACAAACTTCACAAGTTTTCCAAGTCCAAAATAAAAGACCTAATTAGCAAGTACAGGCATGGTCTCTATGTCAATTCCACAAGAGAAGCTCAGAGATACACACCCCAGACCTTCCTACAAACTGGTGATAATGGGATTCTCTGCGAAACAGTTTCCTGTTCCAGACCTTGCTCCAACACAAACAGAAAGGCAATTTGCAACTGGGCAGGTTTCACACCCAGAAGACTGTTGTCACCACTACAGTTCAAACTATAAACTTTGCGAGCAGAAGAACCTCTTTTTTTCCCAAATGTCACATTAGCCCCAATCATTGCACCTGGTGGAAAATATTAAATTAATTTGGACTGAGTTTAGAAACAGTCTATTTGGCAATAAGCAAGCAAATAAAACACCAGCATAAACTATCTGCCCCCCAAATTAGCCACAGATCTAGACTGGTTACTTATATCAGCAACAAGTATGTCCAAAATTATCATAATTATGCATAATAACATCTGAAGAGGCTATTAAACATTATTCCGGTTTTAAGCCAATTCCAAACTACAAAGCATCATATTCACCTTGAGCAGGGGATGCAAATTACCTCCCATTTGTTCTCACAATTCCCTCTGAAGCATGTTTTATTAGTCATTGTCACAGACCCCACATTTAATTTAGCACAGCCGTTCCAACATTCAGTCCTCCAGGCCATAAAACTGAAAGTGTATGAGCTGCATTATGAAATTCTGTCCTATAACAATAAAGTTAAAGCCACTGACAGCCTTTCTGTACACAGTACAATCAGCAAACCATTTGTGAGTCTAACGAGAGCATCCCCAGTTTCATGTTGTTGATCAAATTCAAACTGAAATTTATTATATGAATCATTACTATCCTGATGATCACCTCTTCCAAGACTTTGATCTTAACAGTCCAAGATAGACTGTTTTTCCAACTATGCAAATCATCCTCAAATACTGTCAAATAAAACATAGCCTTTATACCCCAAAAAAAGTTTTATTTTGTGGAAGTGTAACATGTAATTTATTTATTTGTTTTACCATAATTACACACTAGCAGGAGATTAACACAGACTAGGAAAAACATAAACAGACTAAGCAGTCCACATTTTAAATAGAAAATACCATTTCAAAAGACCTAAAATATTAGTGACAGTAAAATTTAAAATCTTGAATACATAAGCTAGAGTTTAGTAAGCTTGCAGAAGAGATTTATAAATGTCAAGAGTACCTAAGACTCACACAGTCATTACAAGGCTAAATAAAATAATATAAAACAACACCACAAAAAAACCAACCCACAGATTTGATCTCTCCCCGAGTGGAAGCTCACTACAATTAATACAAGTCAATGAATGGACCCATCAGGTGTTCCCATCATTATAAAAAGGCAGCTGCTATCTGGAAACATGAGTTAAATTATTTATCAAATGATTCTAAATATCATCAAATTCAGAGCAGCCAGTCATTCAAACGGCTTCTAATAAATTATTTGATATGGCTCTAATGGAAAGCATGAGTTACTCAGAAGTATTCGCTATTAAGCAGCACCATCCTAATGTTTTGAAATTCTACCCAGACACGTCCAGAAGTGACATGCTATAAATCACATTACAAATATATTCCCCTGCTTTTGAGGTATTATCAGCAACATCCAAGAATTTACGCAAATTAAGAAACAAGTTATTTTGACAGCCTTATCCCATGGTGGAAAACATGCAGATTTTTATTCTACACAGCACAAAAGTTTTTTTTTTTTTTAATTTTCCTGCTGGACAAAAAAAAAACCAAAAAAAAAACCAACCAACCAAACAAAAAAAAAAGGTGCCCACATTTACCACATCAACAGCATCATAAATATCAATGAATTCCAGAGCATTAAACAACACCTATATAGTACAAAGGCAACTTCTCAGTAATAACAGGTTGTACCGTATTGGTCATGGCACTTCCCTTCCCAAGGAAAATCTATTTCAATACTAAAGCCAAAAAGCCTTCCTTCTATTAAAATGAGTGCACTCTCTGTCATTCCAAGAGACTATATATGACACTGTTGATGGTGAAAAGACTCTAGTAAAAGTTGGGAGCAAGCAATCTCAATTTCAGGTTAAGGAACACAAGGCCAGTGGACAGAGGTAAATTATTTGAGACATTTATTTAAGGAAAGCACCAACAAAACGTCTTCATCAGGTGTTTACGCATTTCAAATTAATATGCTAATCTGCTATTAGCCACATTCAAACAAATAGGAAATGTTAAGCAAATGTTTGAGATTGATAAATTTCTGATGTATAAGAATAAAATCCAGCCATTATACTTAAAATGATGTCATGAAACAATCAGTTCTTTTGTTCAAAACACTACCATGGTTTCTTCTAGTGTCTAAAACTATAGATGTACATGAGTATGATCACCCATGGATGAATGTGAGGTGCACAGTGGAATCATAAGAACAAACACAAACAAATTACAACACAGGAAATTGACAATAGATTAAGAAAAAAAAAAAAATCACCACAAAGATGGTCAGACAGTGGCACACCACAACCAAAGAGACCTCCATTCCTGGAAATACTCCAAATTCACATGGACAAAGTCTGAGAAACATTACCGAACTGGACTTGCTTTGAGCGTGGAGACAGAACCAGGTGACATCCAGAGGTCCTTTGCAATTTAAAATACTCTACAATTCAGTGCTTTTTTTCCCTAAGGTTCCTGTCCTTATTGGAGGTGTACTTTCTCATTTTCATTTATGCTTCATTTTACACAAGTCTCTCAATTATTTGTAGTGGCTTCAAAATAAAAATCAGAACTCTGTTTTGCGAGCAATCATGACGAGGTCATTGCTACAAATGATGCAATATTACAAATTTGGCGCAATAAGACCCATTTATTTTATGGTAGTTCCATCACCAGAGTCTGCTGGGATACAGTAGCTAAAACAAAAGCAAAAGGTTCATTTACAAAGTAATAAACAGCTCTGATCCTTGCAGGCTGTTATCACTCCATCAGCCTGTATCACCCACATGTTGCAGGCGTTTGGAGACGAGTGACGGGAGAGAAAACGAAGGAAACGACAAATCAAAAAAAAAGCTCGAGTGACCCTACAGGGAGTATTGCATGGATCAGGTGTGCACGTACATCAGACCTCACGTCTCACACCGAAGACACACCGCAGAGGACAACGCCATGAGTACCTTTGTTCACATGCTTCAGGGGTGACCTTAATGAAGATGAAGTAAAAGCATCCTGGGTGCACCTGTGGATATTAGCCGGCCCACAGTTGCCTATACCACTGAAACATTTTTTTTTTTTCTCTCTACAAAAGAAAAGGCTTAAAAAAAAAATCCCACCACGAGGCCTCCAGAACCAGTTTATTTCCCACTCCTTAAATAAGAACCGTGCTATTTTTAAGACGCATTGTGATGGGAAGCACATCTAAAAATAAGTTTGCCGGCGCTCGGCGGGCCAGTGTCGCTCCCCACGCCCGTCCCCGGCAGGACGGCGGGCCCGCTCCGCGCTCCCCGGGCGGGGAGGGGGCCGGGGCTGCAGGTGGGGACGCGGCTTTGTCTGCCACCGGGCGCTAAGCGACGGCGGCGTCAAGGCGGGCAGCCGCCGGCTGCGACCGGGCTCCGAGGAGCGGGCGGAGCGGCGCGGGCTGCGGAGGCGAAGGGGGAGCCCCCACCTCACCGGCATCCCCGAAACTTTCCTCCGGGCCGCCAAGAGACGCCGCCGCCGCCGCCGCCTCTCCCCCCGGAGCGGAGCCGGGGACCGCCCGNGCCCCTCGGGGAGGCACGGAACGACCTGGGCATCGCGGCGGGAAGGCTGGGCAGCTTTCCCGGGAGAGCCGGCCGGGATCACGCCGCTCTCCCGGGAGGAGGTGGCAGGAGCCCGGCGGTGGGGCTGTGGAGCCCGGCTGGCAGCGCCGGGAGCGGCTGCAGGCCGGGCGGGTTCCCTCTGTGTCACTCGATCCCAGCGCCGCTCTCGCAGCAAGTGTGCTGGGCCGGATAACCCCGCGCGTGAGGAGGGATGCTCGGTGTGCGAAATAGAAAAGAGGGTGGAAAATGGGGGACTTCCAGGGAAACGGCAGTGCTGGTAGTACCTGACAGCAAGGAGGTCTTAATCTGAAGTCCTGGATGGGGTGCGGGTCTAAAATAAGGCGGAAAGGGTTAAGTCAAGTCCAGAAAAACGAGAAGCTGCAGCGAGTGTTCAGCGACATGATCGGGAGCAGCAGGAACGCGGTGCCGCTGCTGAGAGGCATCCCGAGGAGAACAGCGCTCCATTATCTGCTGGCGAGGGGCTGGTGAAGGATGGGGTTTTAAGTCTGCGGTCTCAGGCAACTTAAAAGGTTACAGTGTGTGTGAAAGGAGTCAACCAGGACAGACTCAACCCATTCATGTTGTTTTAGATAATTTGTAATAATACCGAGGAATAGTGGTAGGAACACAGACAGGTATGTTTGCTTGGGAAATAAAAAGTTTGTCAGCTGTTAATACTAAGATAGGTATCAGGTTCTTCTCAGCTTTAGACAGATGGGCTTGTAAAAGCAGGTTGCTGTCTTTTTCCTACAAGAAGCACACTGTTGCTTAAGCAGCATAGCTGATGAGGCGTGGTTGCCTAGGGAGGGATGTTCGTTCTCCCTGTTTATTTCCACTGAGTCCTCTGGATCTCTCCCTCCTGCCAAAGTCACCTGCAGTTTTTTCTTCCTGCCTGTATGTATGCCAGGCTGACTTCCGTGTGCAGAGCCACCAGTCAAGAGATGTGTCATTACTCTTTCCTGATTCGTAAGAGGCTCAAGTAAAACTGTGGAATTAGTGGTGACATTAGTCAAGAGACAAACTGGGGTCCCTGAATTCTCGTGAAATTTCAGAAAATGTAGTGTCTTTGAGATTTGTATACCAATTCTCAACTTGTCAAACTGGCTAAGGTTTCAAAATCTGTGAAGGACATGCACTGACAGACAAAAGGACAGAATAACAAAATAGTCATACAAGCCCCATATCACTTAGGGTTGATTCTAGGCTAAAACTGGACCGTATATGACTCAAATTAGTTTGTTGTCTATTGTAAAGCACATTTATATTACAGTTAGACACCTCTGTGGGAGCTAAATTATTGTGAATCTCAGTAATTACATATGGTAATTTTTTTTATCCAACAAGGATGTATCTAGCAGGGTGTCGCAGGCTGGTGAAAAATTAGGTATTGTCTCTATATCATCCATACACCATCTGTGCTGTGCATTACTGCCAGGCAGCACAGAGCCATTAGGGGAGAGTGGGGTAATAGACCTCCGCCTGCCTTTTAGTGCTCTCGACATTCTGCAGTGCAGGCTCTTAAATATTCTGGGTCGATGTCAGAGCGTTCAGAGTGAGGGGGTAACAGACTGTTTTCTACACCATCAGCTACCTCACTGCTTCAGCCTTCCCTAAAATCTCATCTTTGATGTTCTGTAGGAAAGCTGCATATAAATACTTATACCTGAGAACCAGTATTCCCCTTACTGTGGGTTCATGTTTTCCATTCCCTTTTCCCGATTCTTTTCCCGATTCCCTTTTCCCAGCTTTACTGTGTTCCTCATTGTATCCCTTTACTCTGCACATGATGTCACTTGTTTGTCTTGGTCTGGAGGCATTTCATCTACCCAGACTGGTATCTTCGAGATTATATTATAAGAAAAATGAGAATCTTCATTTTGGATTTTGACTTTTATAACAATTCATTAGAAAAGGAAGGGCACTCTGAGGAGATACACTGTCATTGCCTTGAGCACCTAAAATGTCTTTTCAGGCTGTGCCATCTTACAGGTTGAGACTAAGTTCTCAGAAAACATCTTGGAATTTTGTAGGGATATAAAGTTGCATGAGAAGCCCAGTTAAATCTCTACACACAACTTTCAAAAGCCACTGGGAAACAAGAATTTAAAGGTTATACAGTAACCTAATTTAAAGGTTAGACAATATTCATCTCCTAGAGGGCAATAAATTAAATCTTGGCTGATTCCCTAGAGTACAATGCAGCTGAGCTGCTATGGGATTGCTGGTGATTGTGAATGCTGCGACAAAATTTCTACCATTCAGGGGAAAAAGAGGAACAGAGTGATAATTATGATTTAGAAAGGACTAGATAAGCCCCTTTGTCTTCAGGGCTGCTAGATTTTGTAATTATATTTAATTAGGATATCTCTTAAAGCCACAGGTTAGAGAAATTCTGATTTTCTCCTGTTTGTAGAAAACAGTATTGAGAACCAGTGACATCCTATAGAAGGCAATTCTATCCCATCTGTCCTTTTGGCGTAGAAGGAGGGAGCTATGACAACATAATGCTTTATTTATCATTTACTCTTTGAAATACTTGACTTTATTAAAAAGCGAAACCCATGATATCCTGTCTCTGTTTCCCGTGTTTGACCAATACTAGAAGCAGACAAAAATGGGAAATAGTCAGGTTGTGATGTGTTTGACAGTGAATGGAAGGGCCAGCATTAATTTTGTGTCACTCAAGTATCCCCCACCCCCATGAAAACCAGGAAGGAAGATGATGATGAAGATATTATGAGGGGTATGCTGGGAAAAAGTATTGGGTTGCTGAATGTGGGTACCAGGGTATGAAGTGGAAAACTGAAGGACTTTGTAGAGGAGACAAGCTGATGTGGAGGAAGTTTTGAACTGGAATTTGTGCAAGAAAGGCCACTGCATGGAAGAGGAAGGAAATGGAGTATATCTGAACTCTTTTGGCCTTGTTTTCTATGATTTGTCTAATAACAGTGGTAGCTCTTTATAGTAGTAAATAACAATACTTAAGTCCCTTGCAAGCAAATTAGAATACTTCTGTTCCTACAGAGGATGCTGAAAGCTGAATTTCCAGCCTGAAGTGATTACTCACAAGGTGTGCATTCTTGGTGGCTTTAGGGCTGAGACCTGGTCTGTCATTTAATGAACTGGCCTGCACGCTTGTAAAGATCACGTGATTTGTGTGGAAGCTCTCTAGAGCTCAGTATATTTTAGAGTAGGAAGCTGGATTTTTAAAAATTTGACCTTAAAGATGCCTATTTTAATGACTTAACAAATACTGGAAGCTACACATAACAGAAATTTTATAGCACAACTTTTAATGAGAAGGAATTTTGTACACTGACAGAGAGTGATACGGAAGAGCAGTTTGGATTAATTTGGTTTCTTCATTTCTCAGTTTCCAAGGAAACAAGGAAACATGCTTGAAATGAATGTCTGGAAAAATCATTTGGAGTTGCAAAGGGCAATTTATTGTTTGATTATATTAATAACAAGTAGTTTTCTTAGTTTGGGCATTTTGACACACTCAAGAGCAGAATATTGTCACACTGTATTTTGGAGGAGAGAACAACTCTCAGAGCAGCATACACAGCTTTATTTACCCAACTTTTCCACTTCTCATTTCTTCAATTAATGGCCTGTCAAAATAAGGGCAAGTGAAACTTCCAGAAAATTTCAAATTAATATATTCAAATGATTTGGTATCATGGTGAGACAGGGCATTATACACCTTTCTGCTTGACTCTTGCCTGCTTTTTCAAAGTGTACCAAGGATGAGTGCTTCAGCTGCTGCATTACATTTACTTACCCTTTGGTAACACTCAAAGATCAACTATTTGCTCAGTTGTGACAAGTTCTGTTATATATGTGATTTTTCAAATTCCTTTTCCTAAGATAACATATGCTACATTAGCACAGATAAAAGTGGAAGTCGTTATTGTAAGAGCTGGCACTTCCTTTTTCTACTGATATTAAGAACTATTTTAAAGTAAATTGTGAATATCCACAATTATATCATTTTGTACAAAGCAGAACTTATCCATTTCTTTTAATTTTGATCCAAGAAAATCCTATTTCCATTCACTGAAGGCCAGGATCACAGGAATGCATAGAAATTACATTCTTAAATGCAATCTCAGTTGTTTCCAGTGTCTGGAATGGATCTTACCTTTTAAAAGTTTGCATTTCTTAGCAGAGTCTTTTGTCCAAGAGCGTCGTATTCCAGCAATGAGATTTCAGGCAGGACTCTGGCAGCTTCTGACTTGTGAGATGTGTGAACTGACCTCCGCCAGTTTCTGTTGGTTGGGCTGAGGATGGACAGACTGAATGGGAGGTGATGGTGGAGCTACTTTGACATCTGTTGGAAGTGAGGAGAGGAGTAAGTTAGATGACTGCAAAACACCAGTTGCAAAACATGCCACATGAAGATTTATCCTTGGGGAATAATGGAGGAAATGCATTTTGAAAACGGCTTTCATCTCTTCATGGAGTACAGCACCATCTTGATGTACTCGCATTCACCATCCTTCAGATGCCTACACACTGTTCAGATGTCTTCCTCAAACTGTTTGCTGTGCACTTGCATCTAATTATACTGATTTTTCTTGCAGAAGAACCAAAAGGTAGAAATAGGTTGCCAAAGTCTGAATAAATAAGACTGTGTTTGCTTGTCCTCTCTAAAGGACTCGAGCATTCAGTGCAGTTTTCAATGGCTGCTTGCCTCTCTTTGTCATTTTTACCAGTGCAAAGGGAAGTGCAAAAAGATGATGATTTATAACACTTTGCACAAGTGACTTTTCTGATAGCATTATTTGATTTAGAGCAATTTTAATATGGTCACAGGTGATTGGGAAATAAACCTTAATGAAGCATTTAAAGTTGTTTAACAAGAATTACAATACTAGACCAAGCACAGAAATTGTTTTCCCCACATTAGAACCTTTGACAAAGCACACAGAAGAAGATGTTACTCACGAAATATGCACTACAGCAGCTTCATCTGCATGCTGCTTCTCTGATCTGCACAGGTGAATGATATAGCTGTGCCTTGAATAAGACATACAGGAATCTAACTTTAGTCTGCTTGACTGGATTTGTGTGTAGCAGCATGACCAAAATAATGGCACACAAATCCAGTGTTTTTTCACTTGTTAAGATTCTGGAGACACTGGAGACCCTAATTTCAGAAGCAAGACTTCTCATGCTCACCTGGAGACTGTCAAGAGTGATAATAAGCCTAGTATGTGTTAACACATGGGTGCTTTGAAATTCTGGAAACAAATGCCGTCTCTGACTGTTATTACGTGTCAAATCAAATGTTCTGCTGTCTCAGTAGTGCAAGGGCTAGCTGGATATTATTGCATAATGGGTCAAATAGCCAGTAAAAGGCCTCTCTCACTTAGATTTCGCAGCATATAGCACTTGTTTTTCGTGGCTGTTACGTCAGTGGAAACAAAGCTTCTCCAAAATGGGAGGTGAGACCTTCTTAATGAATTAAAGATCTTTATAGAAAATACAGGACTGAGGTGACATGATGAAGCTACTCGAGGAGGAGTTGTTGAAAAATGTATATGTGTCTGCTGCTCATGTAAAACTAGTTCCCTTTGCTGCCTGAAACATCGTCACATTTCCAGAAACTCTAGAAAGGAAATAGGATGTAATTAGACCTTGCTTTCATGACTGTGCTTAGAATCCAGGTGACTTAGGCAGCTGTCCCTTGGCTTACTTTTTTTTCGAATTTATTATGAACGATGAAACTATTTTGCCCATGTACTAAATAGTGAAGCAACGAGCAGGGCAGGGTTTTCACCTGAGGGCGAAACACTTGTCCCAATAAATCAGTTGGACAAACAGGTGGAAGTTGGAAAGGTAGCATAAAGTGGATAGGCTTCAGCCTTAGTCCCTGATGGCTTTGAAATGTGTTGGTTGCATATATCAAGGACCTGTGTGTGTAAGCAGCCCTCTGTCTTTTCAGCCTTCTTCTCTCACCACGCTCATGGTGAACTGTAACAGATCAGCAGATTACCAGAATTCGCTTTGTGCTTGGGAGTCCTCTGGACGGAAGGGTGGTGAAGGTCTAATATGGTCTGCTTCAGCAGCTGTTGTAGCTTCTGTTTCTCATTTATCTGGGTGAAAATCAATTCTACACCCTGCTATGTCCTCCTGCCTCTTGTTCCTCTGCATCCCTCTGTTGTAAAGGATTTACCTCCTTATGCAGTACCTTTCAGTATCAAACAGAAAGCAGTGAATCTCACCTTTGCTAAATGTGAACTGGTGATTGTAACTGCAATGATGAAGCAGTAAAAATCAACAAGCGCTGTTTTAACTTTTATGAACTGATAAAGATGGGCAGGAGTGCATGCATATGCTTCTTTAGAAATTGTCAGGAATTCCCACTTCTTCCTCAGACCCAGATGTGCAGCAGAAGCTTCTAGGCTGTCCTCCTGATGTCATTAGTTCTATACCTGAAGTTGCCATATGTTGCACAGGTCTATAATAATAGACCTGTGCAACAAGCTCTCTGTTGCTTGTGCTCATTTCACATAAATGCTTAGTGTGTCACGATCCTAAATTAAAACTGGCTATTATCAAAGGCCCTGTTTGCTTCTGCAATGCAATCTTTGTTATAGGTGTCATTGTTTTTAGGGGTGTTGACAGAAAATACAAACCTAAAAACTCATGAATGTGCTTAAATAGATAAAAATTGCCTCTTGGAAGGTTCTGGTAGTGGTGTCTTCATCAGAATATGTAAATATGAATACTGATAAACAATATATACTATAATGCATATTTGCTTTCAAAGAGATCCTTTTTCCAAGGATCTTGTTTGAATATTCAATTTAATTGTGATATGAGAAATGAATACGTGAATTGAAAAAGAAAAATTTTGTATTAAAGTAAGGGCTTCCAAATCTACAGATAAAGAGTAATGTGTAGGTAGGATGAAATTATTTTTTATTATTTTTGTATTAAATGTAGCTCTTATATTCTTCATGCTTTTAAGCTATTTGTTAGCACCATGTTGTTTACCATCTTGTAAATGTGCCCAAAACTGATTTAAACAAGTAATACTAAATGATCCCAGGAAATCGGAGCAGCAGAGTTTAATACCCCCAAAGAGGACTACAGACTTCTTTGTAGGTATGAAGCAGTGGAGACACATTCAGTGTATGATCTCAGCTCTGTTTGGATATTTCTGTCCTGGGATAACATTTCTTTCATGCAGAGTGGAGCTGATTTTAGAGAGCTGAGGGCCAGTTTTACACTAGTCAGCAATAGGAGGACATTTCTTTATTTGTCTGCTTTCTTACCCAAGGTGCAGAACTGATTCAGGGGAAATGGTAGCAGAAATGTGAGAGTTGTTTCAGTTAAAACACTTCTGCCATCATGAGACACGCTTTTGGGTCTGTGTCCCTTTCGGATTTCATAGTCTCACAGCTCCTACTTCATCCTATACAACTGGGAAACTGAATCTCATCAAGGATCACCTAGCATGGAGAAGTGAAGCTGAGGGACTCCTTCCCTTTTAATAAGTGTTTTGTAACAAAAGTGTCAAAGAACATTTGTCTGATGTGGCAAAGGACACTTTACTCTGACATAATCCTCTCAGTGGCTGTTAGGGTGAAAAAAGAGTTGGATTCTGAGTGGCTATATATGGGTGACTTTTAAGATTTATGGCATTAATGTTTTTTCTCATCACAATAAATACTGACAAGTGCAGCATTTCAATAATCTTTTGCATTCAAATTGCACGTAGCTTCATCTATATATGCCATTTTAAAAATTCTTAAGTTTAGTTTCCTCTCATCTTTTGCTTTTTCTTAATTCAAATGCCTCCAATGACTTAAGTTGAATACTGTTTATGTTGAAAAGCAAGACAGCAAGCAGTTCCTGGGTAGCTGGATCTTTTCTGGGCAGCACAGTCATGTGGGGAGGGATCAGATGTAGCAAAGCTACCTTGAACCCTGGTGGAGGTCCACAGGGATGTCATGCTGCGGTCACAGCTCTGCTTCCC